>CM050216.1:39378742-39383742 GCA_027475355.1 Coilia nasus | reverse complement strand
CATGAGTTTGCGGCCACGGAGCCTAAACGACTATATTTGCCTCCGCTGCACTGCACGGCTGCCATCAATGAGCCCGCTGTGGCCTGTGACTAACATTCGTACAAGACACAAATGGCGTCATCAGTGCCTGAGTTAATAACATAAACCATTCTGCATGGGAAGAAACAGAGACAGAGAGACAGACAGAGAAACAGAGACAGAGAGAGAGGGACAGAGAGAGAGAAGGAGAGAGAGAAGGAGAGAGAGAGAGAGGGAGAAGAAAACAGGGAGGGGGGAGAAAATGTGTGTCTGTGTGGAGGTGCCCTAGTTGGAAGAATGATGTCACTATTCTATTCTTTGCATTAGTCAATTTGCTGGCTGGGTGCAGAGTGGCATCAGTGCCGCACTAATGAACGCCACGCACTATGTCAGAGCACTAACGCCGTGCACTATGTCAGAGAACTAACGCCCGCAGTATTTCAGAGAACTAACGCCGTGCGCTATGTCAGAGAACTAACGCCACGCGCTATGTCAGAGAACTAACGCCGTGCGCTATGTCAGAGAACTAACGCCGCGTGGTATGTCAGAGAACTAACGCCCGCAGTATTTCAGAGAACTAACGCCGTGCACTATGTCAGAGAACTAACGCCGCGTGGTATGTCAGAGAACTAACGGCGTGCACTATGTCAGAGAACTAACGCCCGCAGTATTTCAGAGAACTAACGCTGTGCGCTATGTCAGAGAACTAACGCCGCGTGGTATGTCAGAGAACTAACTCCGTGCACTATGTCAGAGAACTAACGCCGTGCACTATGTCAGAGAACTAACGCCGCGCGGTATGTCAGAGAACTAACGCCGCGCGGTATGTCAGAGAACTAACGCCACGCGCTATGTCAGAGAACTAACGCCACGCGCTATGTCAGAGAACTAACGCCCGCAGTATTTCAGAGAACTAACGCTGTGCGCTATGTCAGAGAACTAACGCCGCGTGGTATGTCAGAGAACTAACGCCGTGCGCTATGTCAGAGAACTAACGCCGCGCGGTATGTCAGAGAACTAACGCCACACTCTATGTCAGAGAACTAACGCCGTGCGCTATGTCAGAGAACTAACGCCACACTCTATGTCAGAGAACTAACGCCACGCGCTATGTCAGAGAATCAACGCCGCGCGCTATGTCAGAGAACTAACGGCACGCGCTATGTCAGAGAATTAACGGCCGCAGTATTTCAGAGAACTAACGGCAGCGCACCGCAAACTAACTAGGTGGCCATTATGTCATCATCTCGCCATGGTGATCTGCTACAGTGTAGGCAATAAAGTGTGTGAGCGAGCATATTTCACCGCCAAGACGTGCTAGCATCACATTTTATTTCCCTATGTGTGACTGTGTGTGTGTGTGTGTGTGTGTCACTGTGTGTGTGTGTATGTGTCCTAGTTTTTGGCGGGGACTGTTTGGGGCCAGACATACAGGAGGAAAAGCACTTCAGAGTAGGGGCCATTACGCTGCAGGCTGTGTGCTGTGTCTTTGTGTTTTTTCCCCTTTTATTTTTTCTCCCAAAAGCGGGGAGGTGTGTGTGTGTGTGTGTGTGTGTGTGTGTGTGACCACATCAAGGGATAAAAGACTTCACCAAATGTAAAGGCCCTTCACCGAGCGTTCAATGAAGCCATCAGCATGGGCACCTCAGTGATGAGAAACATGACGTACTCTAAAAGTCATCCTTCTTGTAGTGACAGTATAATGAATGTCCACTGTGGTCACCATTCACTTTCTTTATGATTAGGTGTAGCTACAACCTAAGTCGGTCTATCGCCTCAAAGGTTTCAACCTTTAGAACAAGCATTTAACACGGCATCCATCAAGGTCAAACATGCCTTATACCCTCTGTTTTGGGGTTAGCGTTAGGTTAGCAGCGCTACTGTTTTGCCACAGGAATGCTAATGTTGCGCAAGGGTGCTTACACCCTGAAGGCACTGTGCTTCATACTGTAATGTACTTGTGTATGTGCTGTGTTTGTGTCTCATACTCGTACTTCATACTGTAATGTAGTTGTGTATGTGCCGCATTTGTGTCTCATACTCGTACTTCATACTGTAATGTAGTTGTGTATGTGCCGTGTTTGTGTCTCATACTCGTACTTCATACTGTAATGTAGTTGTGTATGTGCTGTGTTTGTGTCTCATACTCGTACTTCATACTGTAATGTAGTTGTGTATGTGCCGCATTTGTGTCTCATATTCTGCTCAAGCTGGGCCAGTGATGAACATAGATTTGCTTCTTCACTCTACTCCTCCCTCAACTCTTCTTTAACCCAAAGTCTCCATCTCTCTCTTGAACCATCTATAAAATGCGATTGTTTCTACTGCTCTACAAGGCCAAAAGGCAGTAACTGCATATTTAGTGTTGTATAGTATAGTGTTATGTAGTATAGTGTAGTATAGTACTGCTCTACAAGGCCAAAAGGCAGTAACTGCATATTTAGTGTTGTATAGTATAGTGTTATGTAGTATAGTGTAGTATAGTACTGCTCTACAAGACCAAAAGGCAGTAACTCCATATTTAGTGCTGTATAGTATAGTGTTGTAGGAGAAAATTTAGATTCTAAGCATGTTGAGGTGATGGTTTTTAGTTAAAGGACCCAGATGTATAATCAGTATATCATGACCCACAAGAGTGGTGAGAAGTTCAAGCAAAGGCCATAGAAGAAACACCAGAGATAAGAGGTTGATGGTAAATATCCCAAACAGGGGGTAGGCAACAGCCCTAAACCAACAGTCCCAAGAACCATTGTTCTGTCACACTTCACATCCCCAGAGCCCTTATCACTGATTAGGGGCCATGTGCCACCTCTGTTGATTCTCACAGAACTAATTAACCTCAGGACCCCTGCACTGTGAGCAAACACCGAAAGACAGGGGGAAAGTCACATTGAAGTGGGAGGGAACAATGGGTATAAAGTGGAGATGTGGTGTGTGTGATTTCAGACTTGTTGCCTCAAACACGTGGGGGTTCTTTGCAACATTTCTCCGGTGCCGTTAATAAACATCTGAGATGCCTGTCGCGAGTATTATTTTTCCCACAGTGTTATGTAGCATAGTGTAGTATAGTACTGTCCTATAAAGCCAAAAGGCAGTAACTGCATATTTTGTCAAGTCTGAGTGTAGACTGTCATTGCCTTTAGAACACCTCCTTGTCATTTGTGTCTTGCTCCTTCCTAATAACAAAGTACATAAAAGCATCACCACTATTATGCCTACAACATGTTGGACTGGGCAGTGTGACAACTTTGAAGACATTTTTCACAGTGTCAGTGCTGGCGTAGTTACTGCACTTTGCCTTTGTAGGCCAGTATGGACGAGGTCAGTATGTCCGAGGCCTCATCAAACAAAGCCGTCGAGTGAAGAGACAGGCAGTGTGTGCATGTGTGTGTGCGTGTGTGTGTGTGTGCCGCTGTGGTAGGCAGTGTTACCGTAACACTCCTACGAGAGTGACAGTGATGTCAGCCTGACCAAGATCATTTCACATTTCTATTTTCTGCCATCTGGTGCCATCTAATAGTTCTGTTTCCACAGGAAAGTAGCAGCGCAATGGCTCTGCCTTCAAACCCACACCTGCCTGTCTGTCTGTCTGTCTGCCTGCCTGCCTGTCTGTCTGTCTGTCTGTCTGCCTGTCTGCCTGTCTGCCTGCCTGCCTGCCTGTCTCCCTCACGCCCTCCCTCCCTGCCTGCCTGCCTGTTTGCCTGTCTGTCTGTCTGTCTATCTGTCTATCTGCCTGTCTGTCTGTCTATCTGCCTGTCTGCCTGCCTGCCTGATATGGGAACACGCTGACCCTCACACCCATGTGAGTTTCTGACTATGAGTGCGTATAATAGGTGTTTAATCACTCTCAGAAGAGGTTAATATTACGTAAGAGAAAACACTTCTGTATTTGTGTCTGCATCTCTCCCTCTCTCTGTCTTTCTCTCTCTCTCTCTCTCTCTCTCTCCCTCTCTCTCTCTCTCTGTCTCTCAATTCATTAGGATTTATAGGTATGGCCATTCAAACAGCAATAGTGTTACCAAAGCACATTTACTCACTCTTTGTCACATATACATATACATAATATACTCACACACACACACACACACACACACACACACACAGACACACACACTCACAGACACAGACACGCGGTGCTGCCTTACCTCTGCGTGTATGTTGGGAACGGAGCCACTGGAGCCGTTCTCGGCGATGGCCGTGTTGGAGCTGTTGGGGGAGCTGGGCCCTGAGCCTGGAGCACTGCTGCACATGGATGACACTACACACACACACACACACACACATTCATACACACACACACACACACACACACACACACACACACACACACACACACACACACACACACACACACACACACACACACATTCATACACACACACACACACACACACACACACACACATTCATACACACACACAAACACACACACACACACACACACATTCATACACACACATACACACGTACACACACACACACACACACACACACACACACACACACACACACACACACACACACACACACACATTCATACACACACACACACACACACACACACACACATTCATACACACACACACACACACATTCATACACACACACACACACACACACACACACACACACACACACACACACACACACACACACACACACACACACATTCATACACACACACACACACACACACACACACACACACACACACACACACACACATTCATACACACACACACACACACACACACACACACACACACACACACACACACACACACACACATTCATACACACACACACACACACACACACACACACACACACACACACACACACACACACACACACACACACATTCATACACACACACACACACACACACACACACACATTCATACACACACACACACACACACACACACACACACACACACACATACACACGTACACACACACACACACACATTCATACACAC
>CM050216.1:39366242-39371242 GCA_027475355.1 Coilia nasus | reverse complement strand
AAATACGATGACGCGGTGGCACGGTAGCTAGGAGGATTGGTGGGCATGCACCCTGGGAATTTTTTTTTTTTCTAGAGCTAAAATGGTGCATTCTAGGAAGATGAAGCTAAATTTTGGTCCCAGAAGGCTGGTGGAAACATAACACTTTTAATAAAATGTTGCATTTTTTGGCACAAATACAAACTCGTTGCACTTGGTGAGTTGAAAGAGCCAAAACTCCCAGGTGGGAAGGCTAATTTATTGTCACACAAGAAATACTGCAAGCACTATATAATGTCACATGAATTTGACTAGGCTGTCACTAAAATGTCTAAACTAAATGTTGAGCCTCCTGTTTTTCTGGGCCGCCCACTTGTCTGCCGCAGCCTCCAACCACATCTCTCTGACAGGTGGACCCTTGGTAATGTGGTAATGCTAACAGTCATCGACTCACCTTGAATTGAACACGCTGCAATAACCTTACAACTTTATATTACTTTTTCCACTTCAGCTAATATCAGTATTAGTATCTAGGTGGGTGTTGGTGAGTAAAGTGACAGCTTTCAGTTTAAAACATTATGTTAGCGTAGTTCGCTAGCGTTAGCGCGCTAACAACCCCATACAGGCTGCAGCCTGGTCTGAAGCTAATTTTCTGGAAATCCAAACAGTAACAACGTACACTATTAGGCTTGAAATAATTACAAATAATTGCGGATTGTGACACTTTGTTAAAAAGAACCATCAACAAATCCAGAAAGACGTAAGGACCAATTTATTAGTTAAATTCCACGAGTGTCCCATTCAATGCCAAACAGTCTTGACTCTGCTCTACATAATAAAGGAGGATTTGCCTTTCACGTTCTCTCTCTCTCTCTTTCAGCAGCTAGATGATCCGATCGCATTATGTACACTGTGGAGAAAGTTTTCTTGCTACATGAGCATGTCCCAATGAGAGCGTTCTCATTCCTTCTTGTGTAGCATTTACAGTCAAAGTCAGGCAGTTTTAGTAGCCCCGAGGTTTGCGTTAAAGATCTTAGATTCTACAATACTCTCTGATACAGCTGACTGGCGGAAAAAAAACAAAGGAGCACTGTAATCGGCATGTGATTGGCCAGTTTCGCCAGTATAGTAGTTTACACACCCACCACGGAACTTTCCTAAAAACGCAGCCTACATTTGACTACATTGGGGCTTCTTGCTCGGGAAAATCCCGAGGGGAATGTTTTTGTGCATGATTTTTAAGCGTATCGGCATTTTATGAAAGCGTCTCGGCAAAACTTGAGCTGAGGTGGTGGCTTTAGAGCCCTTTTGCCCCAATGACAGAGCTGGTGGTGGCTTTAGACCCCTTTTGCCCCAATGACAGAGCTGGTGGTGGCTTTAGAGCCCTTTTGCCCCAGTGACAGAGCTGGTGGTGGCTTTAGACCCCTTTTGCCCCAGTGACAGAGCTGGTGGTGGCTTTAGAGCCCTTTTGCCCCAATGACAGAGCTGGTGGTGGCTTTAGAGCCCTTTTGCCCCAGTGACAGAGCTGGTGGTGGCTTTAGAGCCCTTTTGCCCCAGTGACAGAGCTGGTGGTGGCTTTAGAGCCCTTTTGCCCCAGTGACAGAGCTGGTGGTGGCTTTAGAGCCCTTTTGCCCCAATGACAGAGCTGGTGGTGGCTTTAGAGCCCTTTTGCCCCAGTGACAGAGCTGGTGGTGGCTTTAGAGCCCTTTTGCCCCAGTGACAGAGCTGGTGGTGGCTTTAGAGCCCTTTTGCCCCAGTGACAGAGCTGGTGGTGGCTTTAGAGCCCTTTTGCCCCAGTGACAGAGCTGGTGGTGGCTTTAGAGCCCTTTTGCCCCAGTGACAGAGCTGGTGGTGGCTTTAGAGCCCTTTTGCCCCAGTGACAGAGCTGGTGACAGAGCTGGTGGTGGCTCGCTTCATGTCTGTGTCAAAACACCTACATCTCAAACGTTAGCCACTGTGCAATTGTGTGTGTGTGTGTGTGTGTGTGTGTGAGTGTTTATGACTGTAGATGGACTGTGGGTCAGTTGCTGTCATGTGTGTTGCTGTGATGTATGTGTGACTGTGGATGCGTGTATGGATTAAAAGAAATCACTGATCCACATTCACATAAACTCTCACATCTACTCCTGTATGTGTGTGTGTGTATGTGTGCGTGCTTGTGTGTGACTGTGTGTGTGACTGTGTGTGTGTGTGTATTCACTCCTGCTACCCACTGGTCTGCCTCCTCTGCTGCTGAGATGACTCATTCTGACTCACACCTGCAGACATCGCACAAGGAGGAACACACACAGACACACACACACACACACACATGCATGTACGTACACACATTCTCATGCCTACACTTCACACAGAGGTGCACATACACAAATCAATGTAACCAACACACACACACACACACACACACACACACACACATGCATGTACGTTCACACATTCTCATGCCTACACTTCACACAGAGGTGCACATACACAAATCAATGTAACCAACACACACACACACACACACACACACACACACACACACACACACACACACACACACACACACACACATTCAGACAGACAAAGACAATAGAGGAAAGACAAGAAACAGGCAAACACAAACAAAGACAGAATAAGACAGAAATGTACAAACACACACACACACACACACACACACACACACACACACATACACACACACACACATACACACACACACACACACACACACACACACACACACACAGTGCCTCACCAGTCTTGCGTAAGGGGAAGTCGTCCTTGCCCTCGTAGGCCCCCAGGAGGGAGGGCAGTTTGTAGGAGGGCGGTGTCCCAGGAGTGTTTGTCTGGGGGGGGGGAGCTCTGGTCCAGGGAGGTGTGCTGGCCGCCCCTGGGGACGTCACATGACACACGTCACATGACACACGTCACATGACACACTCCACTCAGCTCCACACAGCTCACCCGGATCTACCTTACACTCCAACTCCATCTCATCTCATCTCACATATCTCATCTCACATATCTCATCTCATCTCACATATCTCATCTCATCTCACATATCTCATCTCATCTCATCTCATATATCTCACATATCTCATCTCATCTCACATATCTCATCTCATCTCATCTCACATATCTCATCTCATCTCACATATCTCATCTCATCTCACATATCTCATCTCATCTCACATATCTCATCTCATCTCATCTCATCTCACATATATCATCTCATATCTCATATATCTCACATATCTCATCTCATCTCATCTCACATATCTCATCTCATCTCACATATCTCATCTCATCTCACATATCTCATCTCATCTCATCTCATATATCTCACATATCTCATCTCATCTCATCTCACATATCTCATCTCATCTCACATATCTCATCTCATCTCATCTCACATATCTCATCTCATCTCACATATCTCATCTCATCTCATATCTCATCTCATCTCATCTCATCTGACTCCGCCAAAGCTCAGGCAATTTAAATTAATTTAACCAAATGACTGCATGTGTTCTTTTCTTACAAATGGTGTTGCCTTCAGTGGGACATCATTGGGACATCACTCACTCACTACCTCAATCACTCATTCGTTCACTCACTCACTCACTCAGCCACTCGCTCACTCACTCACCAGCACTTCTGGGTGAAGGAATGGTTGAGTCCACCAGGGGTGGGGTCTTTTTTGCTCAGGAGGAATTCCTGCAACTTCAGTTTCACCTCAGTGCTGGCAATGGCACCTGTGTCAACACACACACACACACACACACACAGCACATGAGTCCTAAAAACCAAAAAAACCTACAAAAGCAGAAATCCCACTGTAGTATATCAGGAGACACTGCACAGCAGATGTTGTCACTCTGTGTTACCGTTTAGTCATAGGTGCGCACACACACACACACACACACACACACACACACACAAACAGAGTGACCTGCTGCCACCAGAGCAGGCTGGGAGGGGCAGACACCCAAACAGGCCTGGCCAAGATTGACGACGTTGGCGTGTCAACACCACTAACACCATTAAGTAATTTGATTAAGCTGGTCCTCACCGGACTTCAAGCCTACATTACAGAAACGTCTGTCAAACGTTTCTCATCAACTCATTGCATCGCTGTGACACTGCACACTGCATATGCATTATGTCACGCAAGAGCCCGCATAAACGAGGCATTGCGTCACTGCGCCATTACGTCATTGTGTTATTGCAGGGGTGCTCACTAATTTTTGGCTCGCAAGCTACTTTTAAAACGGCCATGTCGCCGCGATCTACTGAGGATTATGATGATGATGATGATGATATATCACTCAGTATGCATTTTAAATGTACCTTTATGCAGTTTGTTTATTGATATAAATGTTGCATTACATATGCAGCATAGTAAAATATATGCATCTATGCATAAACTTTAATACAACTGCATTCAGATATAATGAACGTTTCCAGCACAATTATAATACATTTGTATTACTTTCCAATGAACCTTTAGAGCACAACTGTAATACATGTGCAATTATCTATTGCCAGGACTTAATTAATCTGATGATGACCTGCACTGGAGGGAGTCAGACAGGGTTGCATAGTCCGGAGAGAGTAGCTGCTGATAGCGAGCCTCAAACAGGCCTCCAAATGATCATCAGTCATGGTGGAACGGTATTTAGACTTAATAATCTTCGTGTGGGAAAAGGCAGACTCGCACAAATAAGTAGAGCCGAATAATGCAGTCAAGGAGGTGGCACATTTCCTCATGTTTGGGTACTTTTCCTCTGTGAGTAAATTCCCAAAACTGTCCATGCGCCCTGGACTTCAGCCGAATGTCACACTGTAGTGTCAGCATCTCGTCTTCCACTGCAGACGCGTTCATGTGAAACAATGATGCAATTTCTGAAGCGAGAGAATTCACCTCAGCACCTCTCTCGAATGGATTGTACATGTATGTAGCAATTGGGATGAGTAAAGCAAAGTCCTACTATCGTTTGTCAAAGTCCGACTGAACATGTTGTATGTGCTCAGTG
>CM050216.1:39358742-39361242 GCA_027475355.1 Coilia nasus | reverse complement strand
ATCACTTACCCTAACCCTAACCCTACACACTCATCACTGACCCTAACCCTACACACTCATCACTGACCCTAACCCTACACACTCATCACTGACCCTAACCCTAACCCTACACACTCATCACTGACCCTAACCCTACACACTCATCACTGACCCTAACCCTACACACTCATCACTGACTGCCTTACACAGCTGCTCTATGCCATCACTGACTGCCTTACACAGCTGCTCTATGCCATCACTGACTGCCTTACACAGCTGCTCTGTATACCTGCATGCCAGACAGCAGCTGTTTGCATGCACGCTTCTTCCCTAAAGTCCGCTGCTATTCCAGTGCCGATAGCTGAGTGTGTGTGTGTGTGTGTTTCAGAGAGTGTGTGTGTGTGTGTGTGTTTGAGAGTGTGTGTTTGAGAGTGTGTGTGTGTGTTTGAAAATGTGTGTGTGTGTGTGTGTGTGTGTGTGTGCACGCTTCTTCCCTAAAGTCTGCTGCTATTCCCGTGCCGATAGCTGCAAGCCAAACATTTTTAGCGTGCAGTGGGAGCAATCTGTTATGGTAATCTAGGTTATCTAGTGTTCCCCAGAACAACAGCGTCAGCAGCTCACTGGCAGCGCTCCCGAAGAGATGCTCACCTTGCTGGAATGTAAACATCTATGATTTTATTATTTATTTATTATTATTAGAACATCTATGGTTTTATTATTTATTTATTATTATTATAACATCTATGATTTTATTATTTATTTATTATTATTATAACATCTATGATTTTATTATTTATTTATTATTATTAGAACATCTATGATTTTATTATTTATTTATTATTATTAGAACATCTATGATTTTATTATTTATTTATTATTATTAGAACATCTATGATTGTATAATTTATTTAATATTATTAGAACATCTATGATTTTATTATTTATTTAATATTATTAGAACATTTATGGTTTTATTATTTCTTTATTTGCCATTTCCCCAGCAGACCTAGCCGTCAGTAGGGCTGGGTTAAAAAATCGATATTATCAGGGAGTTTTTCCTCACCCCTGTTGCTCCCTGGGGACACTAACAACCGACTGCGCCTAAATGAACTTTCCTCATCTAGTGCCACTGGCCTGCAAAGACTGCCGACCTATGTTCACATAAGAGCCCACATTAACAGGGCGTTGCATAGCTCTAGCGCCACTGGACTACAAAGATTGCTGACTAGGGCCTACAAGGACTCCCTACCTGTGTTCATGCAAGAGTCAGTCTGCTTCTGTATTTATCTGCTCTGACATCACTGAACCGCAAGAAATGTTGTCTTGCAACAACCCTGCCAAACTGTAAAACACTTTGAGTTGCATATTGCATGTATGAACTGTGCTATACAAGTAAAGTTTTATTATTTTATTATTATTATTATTATTATATATTTAATATTGATCGATCAATATTAAAATTAGCAGATCGATACTTTAATAATAGGTCTCTTCCATAACATGCTGGTGTGTTATTTATATATATATGTGTGTGTGTGTGTGTGTGTGTGTGTGTGTGTGTGTGTGTGTGTGTGTGTGTTTGTGCGTTTATGTGCGTTTATGTGCGTTTATATCAGGGCTTTGAACCGGTTCAAGGAACGAAAACGAAAACCGGAAACTTTTAGCATTTTGCTTGGAACAGAAACAAAACCAGAAACTTTATAATTTTTTTTGTTCTGGAACAGAAACGCTTATTTAAAAATAATGGTAACCGGTTAATACCGGTTTATTTCGTTCTTTTAAAATTCTGTATAGTCTAGAATCAAAGTCATTCGTCTCCTAACCTAACGTCTATGGTAGCCTACAATGACCCGATGAGGTTCACTTCCTGTGACGTTCAAGATAGATGTTCATTGATTGAGAGGGCAGGAAGACCGTCATCAGATGTATGGGGAAAATTAGTTTTAGACACAATATCAATAGGATATATTTGCCTTGCGAATATTAAATCGACTGTCTATGCTTTTGTGACAAGGGTGTGGTGTAGAAATTGGTATTTTTTTGTTATATAGGAAAAAAATGTTGACTACTTTCATAATCGCATATAGCCAATGTTTTGTTGGTTAAATTACCTGACATATGGTATGGGAATTCTTTTTTTTGTTATGTATGGAAAGTTTTTCATTGCCATATAGTCTACAATAAATGTGAATGGCATTTTTGTTAACAATACCTGGCGGATATGGTAAGGTAGGCCTAATTGCAATATTTTGTTTATATAGACTAAGCCAAGTTAATCTGGTATGGTCCATGCTTTGATACAATAAATTGAATTGAATACAATAAATAGCACAATTCTTAAAGAAACAATTGTTGTCTGGTTCTATGAAGGTTGTATTATAAATGATCTATATATGTAAGTCACAATATAGCTATAAACTAGCAGTATATAGAATATATGCCTATTGTTGTTAAACAGCTGACAAGGAACGTAATTAACCGTTCCGGGAACGATATTTTTTTGTTCTAACCGGTTCGGGAA
>CM050216.1:39343742-39353742 GCA_027475355.1 Coilia nasus | reverse complement strand
CCACAGAACACAGTCAGTGTTTTCCCCAAAGCGTCTAAGCGTATCGGCACCGATACGCTTCTTTTTTCGCCGATACGCATCAAGTTTTGCCGAGATGTAGCCGACTTGAACTGGTCAGCTACATTAACGTGAATTAAATAGTCTCTGCGTTGTGTTGATAATCACTTAAGACGAGGCAGGGTAACGATCCGTCAGCATTTATTCTGTAACACACGATGGGCAGACAATTCACACACGTGGATGGGGAGTAAATAGTGGCATTCCCCTTCCCAGGCTTCCAACATGTGAGCAAGCAGAACCCAAGCTGCTACACTTACTGTCAAACTACAGAAACTACAACAATAGTAGCGTTTTATGCAGTATACAAGTTGCAATAAATGGACCAAACAAACAGAAAAGGTACAAAAACAGATGAAATACTTGACAGATCTTATTTAAATTTCACACGCAGGCATACCTGTAACACACGATGGGCAGACAATTCACACACGTGGATGGGGAATAAATAGTGGCATTCCTATAACACAATGGTCCCGTTAGCACCCATTTACACTAAATAACAATCACATTTCACACGGAGATTTGACGCTAATTTGCATATTCAAGCGGAATGTAAAATGGACATATTACAGAAATCATTCCCTCAAAAGAATGGGCAAAAGAACAGAAAACAACATTGAAACATTTTAATAATCACGGAGGAATTATAGAGCCAGCTTACCCCTTCCCAGGCTTCCAACATGTGAGGAAGTCTTCTGGTGTGTTACACTAATTATCGCCCCATCAGAAACAAACTTGACCACATAACCTATTTACATTACACAGATTTGGGGAAGTTCACTCAGAAAAAAAACTTTATTCTTAACTCTACTACAGAGACGCTTTCATAAAATGCCGATACGCTTAAAAATCATGCACAAAAACATTCCCCCCGGGATTTTCCCCGAACAAGAAGCCCCAATGTAGTCAAATGTAGGCTGCGTTTTTAGGAAACTTCCGTGGTGGGTGTGTAAACTACTATACTGGCGAAACTGGCCAATCACATGCCGATTACAGTGCTTCACTGTACAGTTTTTTTCCGCCAGTCAGCTGTATCAGAGAGTAATGTAGAATCTAAGATCTTTAACGCAAACCTCGGGGCTACTAAAACTGCCTGACTTTTACTGTAAATGCTACACAAGAAGGAAGGAGAACGCTCTCCTTGGGACATGCTCATGTAGCAAGAAAACTTTCTCCACAGTGTAGCAGCAGAATGCGATCGGATCATCTAGCTGCTGAAAGAGAGTGAGAGAGAGCGTGAAAGGCAAGTCCTCCTTTATGTAGAGCAGAGTCAAGACTGTTTCGTTGAATGGGACACTCGTGGAATTTAACTAATACATTGGTCCTTACGTCTTTCTGGATTTGTTGATGGTTCTTTTTAACAAAGTGTCACAATCCGCAATTATTTGTGATTATTTCAAGCCTAATAGTGTACGTTGTTACTGTTTGGATTTCCAGAAAATTAGCTTCATTTCAGACCAGGCTGCAGCCTGTATGGGGTTGTTAGCGGGCTAACGCTAGCGAACTACGCTAACATAATGTTTTAAACTGAAAGCTGCCACTTTACTCACCAACACCCACCTATATACTAATACTGATATTAGCTGAAGTGCAGAAAGTAATATAAAGTTGTAAGGTTATTGCAGTGTGTTAAATTCAAGGTGAGTTGATGTCTGTTAGTATTACCACATTACCAATCATTTCAATGAGCTAGTTCGTTAGCTTGTTACAGGAACACTGAAATAAGAATTTGTTGTCATCAGACATCATTCTAGATAATACTACACTACACTGAATTATATTTATCTGCAGAATCTAAGATCTGTGGTACCAATTCAGCTTTCATGTGGCCATACAGGGAGATATTTAGCTGATAGAATTTAGCCCAGAAAAACAGGAGGCTCAACATTTAGTTTAGACATTTTAGTGACAGCCTAGTCAAATTCATGTGACATTATATAGTGCTTGCAGTATTTCTAATGTGACAATAAATTAGCCTTCCCACTTCTGAGTTTTGGCTCTTTCAACTCACCAAGTGCAACGAGTTTTTTGTTCTATTTGTGCCAAAAAATGCAACATTTTATTTAAAGTGTTATGTTTCCACCAGCCTTCTGGGACCAAAATTTTGCTTCAGATCTTCCTAGAATGCACCATTTTAGCTCTAGAAAAAAAAAATTCCCAGGGTGCATGCCCACCAATCCTCCTAGCTACCGTGCCACGGCGTCATCGTATTTACATCAAAATTTAAACCGTTCTTTTTATTTCTGGGGAAAACACTGACAGTGTATTCCTAGTGTCACTGCTGCTACACAAGAACGCTAACATGCCGATGATACACAACTTTATATCTCAGTTGAGCCAAACAACTTTAACCTCCTGTTTGTCAGCTGTCATGCATTGTGTAGGGACGTCCACAGTCCCCGTTAGAACTACAATTCCCAGCAAACCTACACTTCCGGGACCGTCATGACATCGACGTCACATCGGTCATCTCCTATAATTAGAGGTTACAGTGGGCCCTGCTCTCTCTCTCTGACCCGGACCTCGGACTAAAGAGATACCTCTACACTCACCTGGGGAAAGTTCAACGCCTTGTAACAAAGAAGATTCAACGTGCTTTTGTATTTTACCATTGGCCACGGTAATCAGTACTTGAGTTCGCTACTTCTTTATTGCTAAGTTACAACCGGTTAATTACAGTTCCGTTAACAGTAACGTTACGACTGCAGCCCAAGCAGTTAGTTGAAAGTTAGAAGCGACAGGATTCCTTCTTCCTTTATTATTCGCGCCGCGCACAAGCAACCAGAGACTTTTCCCTCGTCAAAGAAGCTTCGGACGAACAGGGACTCTGCAAACTTCGGAATCGAGACGAACATTCCGGAACCTCCGCTGACCCGACGGGTCGGACCGCTCTGCTTCGAAGGACGATCAGACGGACAATTGAAAGTAAGGGCTGGCATTTGGGCACCTTAGTCCTGTAGGAGTAGGTTATTATGCAGTAGTGCTGTAAACTCAGGAACGGTTTAAATGTGCACACTGAAGACACGTAGCGTGTCGTTTTGATCACTGTTTGTTTATGTGTTTATCTTTTGTTGCTCTGCTAGATAGGTTATTGCATGCTCTATCCTCTCCCTCTTCTTTCTAACACCTTTATTTGATATCACACACACCTTTTTACATCATCAAGATTTCAGTGGAACTGGTAATAATATAAGGTAGTGGGCTAAGATTAACTTGGACGAAAGTCCTTTGTTCTCGTACAGACCACGCGGTGATCTCCCTTCCCCCAACACCTTAGATAACATTCCATTCACTGATTTATTTATCTTGCGCATTCCTAAAGACACACACCTCACGAGCATCTACACATATACAATCTCTCCGTGCGTGTCTCGCGCGCATTCTCAAACTCTGTTGCTCCTCCTCTCTGCCTCACACTACGGTTCCACTGCGCAGCCGCGCCCGTGCACATAGCCAGAGGGCTCAGTCACTCGCTGGACAGCGAAGAGGCAACTTCCTACTCTCTCTCTCTCTCTCTCTCTCTCTCTCACAAACACACACAGCACACACACACACACACATACACCGTAGCTTTAGCGACCATACGCACACTCATACTACCTCACTGTTTACATTGACTGTTTATTGCTGCTAATCGACATTGACTGTATTCAATTGCTATTATCCATTTATTAGCATTGTTACAATAAATTCGATTATTGTGAAACTGTGCTTTGTCTGTGTTGCCGCTGTATTCATTGAAGCCACCCAATCTGAGAACTCCAAATACCTTCAACCCTTCCGGTTGTATGTGAATGCTATTAACTGTAGTGTAAGTGTAAAACGGTAAGTGATACATTATTACTACACTAGTAGTGTAACCATAGCAATCCGGAATATACCATAGATTTAGTGTTTGATAATTTATTATTAAACACCGAAATTAATGGTAATATTAATGAGACTGATTTTAATGAGACTGATTTAATGAGACTGATTAGTTAAGGCCAATTGTACCTACATATTTAATTGGCGCCCCGTGTGAGGCGATTGGTTTTGTTGGCTTCTTGAATATTGTTGCAACATCAGATAAATCATCAGTTTGCTTAGCAACTGCCAAGATATCTTTCAGGTGTGTTTAATCGGTTAACAGTAGTGTGATAACCATATCACAAATACTAATAACCTAACAATTACGGAAGAGATAGAGCAACTAAAATTGATTTGATAATTAATTAATTAATTGATAGATTAAATCATCGATTGAGTAATTAATTAAATAATTAATTAAGTAACTAATTAAATTACTAATTAAATAATTAATTAGGTAATTAATTAAGTAATTAATATACAGCATTAACCTAAATAAAATGGCATCCCCGCACGCCTCAGAGATCGAAGACAACACTCAGGAAGTGTCCCTATTCGACGTTGTTGCTGACCTAATTCGCTGCTACCCAAAGGTTAAAGCAGACTTCAATAGGTTAACTCAGGCGGAGTGCAGGGCTAACATAGATAATACACTAAAACATATCAGGGATCCCCAAACAACTACCAATGTCCCAGAGGCGCTAGGTAGATTGTTCCTACTCCACTTCCGGCAGTCTGAGTTGGAGACCAGACGCCTCCGCGGAGAAATTGATAGGCTGAACTCCAGCCGACATGAGTTAGCAGAGGCTAACCATGAGTTAAGCCGGGAACTGACAGACACGAAAACTTCCCTAGCACACAGTGTCAGCAGGCTGGAAAAGGCTGACAGGAGGGCTGCCAAGGAGCAAACCCCCCGGGGAGATTGTGAGGGGTACAGAAAGACCCAAGCCACACTCCCAGACTCTCGCCCACGGTCAGAGGAAAGACCCAGGTGGGAAGAGTCGTCCGATCAGGACACCACGGACTACCTGGCCCAGGACCAGACGCCCCGCCAGGCTAGATCAACCCGCTACACGGCTACCTCGTCGCTTAGTCAGGGTGGAGCCACACTGCGCTCACCCAGACCCCAATCATTTAGCACCCCTAAGTCAGTGCATTACAACATCCCTGACTCATCGTCAGAGGAATTAGACCACAGACGCTATGCAAGAAGACAGCGATACCAGAGTAGCTCAGATAGCGAGTATTCAGAAAGGGCACGGAGGTCGCGTAGAGATGCACCCCGGGACCCCCGTATACGACAAATCGATCTACTAGCGAAAGACATTGAGCGATTTGATCCCGACAACAAAAACGCAAATGTAAACGATTACTTACGGGAGATCGACCAATGCCTCGCGGATCTACCTAACGCCACAACGCGAGAGAAGGTCAAGCTCATCTGGAAGACCTCCAGCAGTAGCGTCCGAGCCTTCCTAGGGATGCTGCCCTCTGATGTTCGTGATAGTTATTCTAAACTACGCAAATATATGAGGGAAGAATACGCACCCTATACGGACGAGACCTCCGCGACGTTATGTGCGATCCAAATAAAACAAAAACGGTCAGAACCTCCACGCGAGTACTACAGGCGGCTGCGTACTGCATACTTCCAGAGTAACAACGCGCCAGGCCTGGAGGAAGACAGAGGGTTCAAATCCCTCTTCTTATACAACCTCCACTCGAGCATACGCAACCAAGTCACACTGACGTGCCGGCAAAACACCTACACCATGAGGGAAATTAGGCAGCTAGCCCAGATGACTTGGGAGACCATCGTCAGGCCTGTAGACAGAACCGACGAGGAACTTAGAGTTCTTAGCCTCCAGGAGGTAGACAGGCCCCCGTTATCCTTAGAAGGAGGTGAAGCTCCACCAGGGGGACCCACCTGGAAAAACCCCGGTCCAAACCGTCCCTTGCCGAGCCATCACCAGGGTGAGTGGAAGAATCGGCAAGGTCGGGGCGGAAGGGACCACGGCCAGAACTCCGGTGCCCATGGCAACCGCACATCCTATGGGAAAGGTCGTAGGGACCAGGGGGGTTGGCAGAGAAATCGCTACTCCCGATCAGACCAGAGTCAAGACGAATGGTCTGACCATAACAACACGTAGGGGTAAAGTTAACAGAGACTCAGGCCAACCTGGTAGTTTCCGCTCAGAGTTGGATTCTTTAAAAGCCCAGTTGGCTGAGGTTAAAAACCTGTTACTGCAGAGACCAGACTCCCCTCTAATAGACAAGACAAACAAGGTCAAAATCAAAATAGGCTCCCCTCAGGCATGACTAGGTCAGATGCATTCCCCATCATCACCCGGAGTATATCTCACAAAAGACGGGGGAGACCCCTGCGAGACATCTGGCTGTGGCCAAGATGTAGAGTACCCCCTGGTGATGGAGGTGAATCCACCGAGGACCTACAGCCAGAAAACTGCATATCACAACCACGACATAGGCGACAAAATACCGTACCGCGACCCAACCAAGCCGGTAGGAGTCTCAAAGGACTTCCTACCCCACTGGTCAGGGCCTTTTAAGGGGGTCGGGAAACACTCCCTAGCCGCAAGCCACGATAGGTCATCCAAACCTAACCCGACGCAAACCCATAGATGGGTCCCCCATGATCGCACCCAACCCTAGGAACGATCCACACGGCAAAGGGGGGTGGGTAACCGGTAACCCTGTCCACATAACTGCTGACATCGCCTACATGCTACACAAATACATCACTACACTACACGCCAAGCTGGACACAATAGTCAGCGTTCCTGACTGCTTCAAACGCAGCAGCGCACGCTTCTTAGCCAGACCACAAGCTGCTATTGACTTTCCAGAAGACTAGGCTTCCTAACACCTGTACTAACACTTCATTTCCTTTCCTTATTTTCTTTTCTTTCCTCGTTGATTCATGTAAAAGAAATGGAGTTCATTGTGTAGTGTTGGATTTTATACATATGATTTTGATGTAGTTAGATAGAGTTGTGTATGTGCCCAAATGCTCACAGCCTGATATTTGCCCAAATGCCTATGCCTTGAACTGCTGTATCAGGACTTACAGTTACAGGATTCTACAGGACTCCATGGACTGTATGGATTTTTCCGCCTCACGGACTATGGACATGTGGACTGTACCGAACTCTGCTCTCAGGGTTACGACTTCATCATATCCCTAAGACCAAAGGGGGGATATGTAGGGACGTCCACAGTCCCCGCTAGAACTACAATTCCCAGCAAACCTACACTTCCGGGACCGTCATGACATCGACGTCACATCGGTCATCTCCTATAATTAGAGGTTACAGTGGGCCCTGCTCTCTCTCTCTGACCCGGACCTCGGACTAAAGAGATACCTCTACACTCACCTGGTGAAAGTTCAACGCCTTGTAACAAAGAAGATTCAACGTGCTTTTGTATTTTACCATTGGCCACGGTAATCAGTACTTGAGTTCGCTACTTCTTTATTGCTAAGTTACAACCGGTTAATTACAGTTCCGTTAACAGTAACGTTACGACTGCAGCCCAAGCAGTTAGTTGAAAGTTAGAAGCGACAGGATTCCTTCTTCCTTTATTATTCGCGCCGCGCACAAGCAACCAGAGACTTTTCCCTCGTCAAAGAAGCTTCGGACGAACAGGGACTCTGCAAACTTCGGAATCGAGACGAACATTCCGGAACCTCCGCTGACCCGACGGGTCGGACCGCTCTGCTTCGAAGGACGATCAGACGGACAATTGAAAGTAAGGGCTGGCATTTGGGCACCTTAGTCCTGTAGGAGTAGGTTATTATGCAGTAGTGCTGTAAACTCAGGAACGGTTTAAATGTGCACACTGAAGACACGTAGCGTGTCGTTTTGATCACTGTTTGTTTATGTGTTTATCTTTTGTTGCTCTGCTAGATAGGTTATTGCATGCTCTATTCTCTCCCTCTTCTTTCTAACACCTTTATTTGATATCACACACACCTTTTTACATCATCAAGATTTCAGTGGAACTGGTAATTATATAAGGTAGTGGGCTAAGATTAACTTGGACGAAAGTCCTTTGTTCTCGTACAGACCACGCGGTGATCTCCCTTCCCCCAACACCTTAGATAACATTCCATTCACTGATTTATTTATCTTGCGCATTCCTAAAGACACACACCTCACGAGCATCTACACATATACAATCTCTCCGTGCGTGTCTCGCGCGCATTCTCAAACTCTGTTGCTCCTCCTCTCTGCCTCACACTCCTCTCCGGTTCCACTGCGCAGCCGCGCCCGTGCACATAGCCAGAGGGCTCAGTCACTCGCTGGACAGCGAAGAGGCAACTTCCTACTCTCTCTCTCTCTCTCTCTCTCTCTCTCTCTCTCTCACACACACACACAGCACACACACACACACACATACACCGTAGCTTTAGCGACCATACGCACACTCATACTACCTCACTGTTTACATTGACTGTTTATTGCTGCTAATCAACATTGAATGTATTCAATTGCTATTACCCATTTATTAGCGTTGTTACAATAAATTCGATTATTGTGAAACTGTGCTTTGTCTGTGTTGCCGCTGTATTCATTGAAGCCACCCAATCTGAGAACTCCAAATACCTTCAACCCTTCCGGTTGTATGTGAATGCTATTAACTGTAGTGTAAGTGTAAAACGGTAAGTGATACATTATTACTACACTAGTAGTGTAACCATAGCAATCCGGAATATACCATAGATTTAGTGTTTGATAATTTATTATTAAACACCAAAATTAATGGTAATATTAATGAGACTGATTTTAATGAGACTGATTTAATGAGACTGATTAGTTAAGGCCAATTGTACCTACAATTGGATGAGCAATAACGTTCTAAAATTAAATGAAAACAAAACTGAGCTACTGGTTATTGGCCCTAAAGAGGTGAAGCTCTCCTCTCCAGTCTAGGTAACCTAAACCAACATGTCAGAGAACAGGTAACTAGCCTAGGTGTCATTCTTGACTCTGATCTAAGCCTCAAACCTCACATCAACAAAGTCACTAAAACAGCATACTTCCATCTAAGAAATATTGCAAAAGTTCACCCCTTCTTGACCCAGCCAGACGCCGAAAAACATGTTCACGCATTTATCACAAGTAGGCTAGACTACTGCAATGCCTTACTCACAGGCCTCACAAAAAATCAATTGAAAAACTACAGCTTATTCAAAATTCAGCTGCAAGATTATTAACAAAAACAAGGAAGATGGGCACATTACTCCTGTACTGGCCGAACTACACTGGCTACCCGTATCTTACAGAATTGACTTCAAAGTACTAGTACTAGTATTCAAAGCTGTAAATGGCCTTGCCCCATGCTATATTACTGATGCATTATCCTCTTACACCCCTGCACGAGCCCTTAGATCCGCTGATGCCAGTCTCCTGAGGATTCCAGACGCACCACCCAAAAGGATCGGGGAATCAGCCTTCTCATAGTATGCCCCAAAGAGATGGAATGCCCTACCATAGCACATCAGAGAAGCAGAATCCATCGACGTCTTCAAACGACAACTAAAGGCCTACCTATTCAACCTTGCCTATACCTAACTGCTCGGATCAAAGTCCCTTCAGGCAGTCAGAGACTTCCTCGCTCAGATCAAAGGCCCTTTAGATAGTCAGAGACTTCCCGTTACCAGCCCCGGCAGATGGGCTCCCCTGGGGGACGTGGTTCTACCTAAGGTTTCTTCCTAGAAAAACAGGGAGTTTTCCTCACTGATACCTGAGGTTTCTTCCTTGAATTCACACAAATCAAACAAACAGGGAGTTTTTCCTCACCCCTGTTGCTCCCTGGGGACGCTGACAACCCGACTGCGCCCAAATGAACTTCCCTTGTTCTAGCGCCTCTGGTTTGCAAAGACTGTTGACCTGTGTTTACACAAGAGTCCGCATCAACGAGGCATTGCATAGTTCTAACGCCTCTGGACTACAAAGACTGTTGACCTGTGTTCACGCAAGAGCCCGCATCAACGGGGCATTGCGTCGTTCTAGCACCTCTGGTCACTACGTCATTTTGTTACTGTGTTTGTCCGCTCTGATGCCACTGG
>CM050216.1:39336242-39338742 GCA_027475355.1 Coilia nasus | reverse complement strand
CACGATATAGCTGTCATGTTTTAACACTAGAAGACCCAGCATTTTTCTGTCTACCTAGAAGACCCACATAAGGGCCATTTGGCCCGACCGCTTTTCCCGAATACACTAATCACTCATTTTGTTATGGTAATGAGGCTGTTAGTGGCAGTGTGTGGGGTGAGGGGGTCACACCAGGGGCGTCACTAGACCTATTACTGTACTGGGGCACAGAGAATTAATGCGAGCACACAAGCAAAACATTTTTTAGCAGTTATTTATCATAAAAAACATAAATAGTGCTTCAAACTATACAATCATATCAGATTATGTTGATATGCTCATCAAACATCGTAGATGTAAGATTGTGTCCCCAGAAATGTGTGGGAGCTCAGTGAGCTCCCTGAACTAATGGCATTTATTTCCATCACCATCATGCGGGGAATCATCAGGGTGCCATCACTGCGTGACTGCTGGTCGAAAAACCTGGGAGACCCACAGATCATCGAAACCATGTCCCGAGGGCGTTTCCAAAACATCATGCATCACCTGCGCTTTGATGACAGAGACACCAGCAGCGAGCGAGCACAGACCGATAAGTTTGCTGCAATTTCGAACATATGGGGATTGTTTGTCACCAACTGCATCACATCCTACATCCCTGGTCGACACATCACCATCAGCGAACAACTTTTGCCTTCCAAGACTCGCTGCTGTTTCCTACAGTACATTGCATCTAAACCAGACAAGTTTGGGATCAAGTTTTGGGTGGCGTGTGACTTGAAAACCAAATACGTCTGCAACATCCTCCCATATCTTGGCAAGGACCCCACTTGGCCTCGTGGGGAGAGAGTGTCTGAGAGTGTAGTCATGAGGCTGATGAAACCATTCCTGGACAAGGGCAGAAATGTTACCACAGACAATTTCTTTACATCACTGTCACTTGCAAAACGACTACTTAGCCGGAATACAACCATCCTCGGCACAGTCAACAAGATTTGCCAAGAAATTCCACTGTCAACTAGACAGATGCACTGCAATGAATTTACCACCCAAGTATTTTCAACCACTGGTGCTACACTGATGGTGTATGCGCCCAAGCGGAAGAAGACTGTATATGTTCTCAGCAGCATGCACAGCATGATTCAGACACAGGATACCACCAAAAAGAAGCCAAACACCATCACACTCTACAACACAACAAAGTGCGGCGTCGATGTCATGGACCAGATGGTGCGGGAGTACACTGTCCGCGCAGGAACACGGCGCTGGCCAGTAGCAGTGTTCTATAACATGATAGATATTGCAGCACTGAATGCACACGTGCTCTATCAATTATGCACCGGGAGGCAGGAGAGACGGGTGGATTTCCTGCTGGAGCTTGCAAGAGAGTTGGCTCACTCCCACGCGGGTATGAAAAAGGCCCAAAAGGAACAGTTATTTCGGCAACAACCCTCCACACCACAACTAGGAAAAAGAGCCAAGTGTCAGGCTAAAATTATATGTAAGAACAATCATGCAACTGTGCGCTGTGTTGACTGCTACCGATATACATGTGGGAAATGCCGAAAGGAGCAATGGCGGTGCCAGGATTGTGAGTGACTGCTCAAATGTATTTCACTCATAATGCATGGTTTTTCATTCATTGTAAATATGCTTGGGTTTCTTTTTTATTTATTTTTAACTATTTTTAGCACACAAAAATAACAATTACTTCTGCAACAACCCTCCACACCAAAACTGGGAAAAAAGTTGCTTTTTCATTCTTTGTAAATATGTTTTGTTTTGTTTTTTTTTAACAATAAATGTCAGTGTGTTGATCCCTTCCTTCCTGTTGATCCTTTCCACTGCATACAGCTCATAGTCCAGTTTAAGTCTTTATGGCTATGTTCACTGAGGTATTTATGCATCTCAGAACTAAACCTTGCTCTCAAAAGAACCTCCTGAGCTGTAAGGTGTGTCCCCTCCCCCACACAGGTTCAAGTGGCTCTGGCCGTGTGCCACTAACAGCCACATTTCCATAACAAAATGAGTGTCCACAGGGGGGACTTGGGGCCAATTGGCCCTCTTGTGGGTTTTCTAGGTAAAAAGGCCAAATGGCCCCTCTCTGGGACTTCTAGTGTTAAGAAAGAAAATGATGTGTTTTAAGGAAAATTCATCCCCATTTATTTTGTAGACGCAACACAAAAATAAATGTGTGTCTTTTTAGTTAAACGCCAAATAACAGTCATAGATCCTGAATGCAAAGCTACAGTGACAAACAGTGACACCATTGGGTTCAATATGGCTGTGAAACTGAGTGTAAACAATTCTAGGATTGTCCTTTATGAACATGGACAAAACTCAGAAGAATAAAGAAAAATGGCACTTTTAGTGCAAAATATGGTGCAAAATTGCAGTAAACAACAAAAAATTATCCTAAAGAAGCTGGAACTGAAATAGAATCAAGCTCCACCATGCACATCACTTTTTTAGGAGCACAAACCATCAAATAAAAATAAATATATCAGGTAAAATAAATCTA
>CM050216.1:39278742-39331242 GCA_027475355.1 Coilia nasus | reverse complement strand
ATAGATAGATAGATAGATAGATAGATAGATAGATAGATAGATAGATAGATAGATAGATAGATAGATAGATAGATAGATAGATACTGTAGATAGATACTGTAGATAGATACTGTAGATAGATAGATAGATAGATAGATAGATAGATAGATAGATAGACAGACAGATAGATGACATCATAACACACACACACACACACGTGCACGCGCACACACACACACTGCATGACATCATTACAGGGGTCAACGACCGTCTCAACAGTTCACTCCAACATTCTTCCTGGAACCTGAGCCACCAGTGGAGTGCACACACACACACACATACACACATGCATGCACACACACACACACACACATGTGCGAACACTCACACACACACATGCTTGCACAAACACATACACACAAAGCATCTCCTTGTGAAAGCTATGCATTTCTAAGCACTGTTTAACACCTCGTAACCTCCCCCATCTCACTCACACACTCACACACACACACACACTCACACACACACACACACGTCTTTTGCCTTTGATGACTAATGACACAAAACATGTGTCTAGCAGAACCTGGAAGTAGAGGAAGTATAGCTCTAAAGTTCTGACTTGCATTTGTCTCTCCCATAGGGCTAGTGATGCGGATAATTAGCACTCCCACAGGCCTGCCTAGATCAGAACGCATGCAGGAGTATGCAGTATTATGACCTAGATCGTATGCAGTAGCATGCAGTAGTATGCAGTATTATGACCTAGATCGTATGCAGTAGTATGCAGTAGTATGCAGTATTATGACCTAGATCGCATGCAGTAGTATGCAGTAGTATGCAGTATTATGACCTAGATCGCATGCAGTAGTATGCAGTAGTATGCAGTAGTATGCAGTATTATGACCTAGATCGCATGCAGTAGTATGCAGTAGTATGCAGTAGTATGCAGTATTATGACCTAGATCGCATGCAGTAGTATGCAGTAGTATGCAGTAGTATGCAGTAGCATGCAGTAGTATGCAGTAGTATGCAGTATTATGCAGTATTATGCAGTAGTATGCAGTAGCATGCAGTAGTATGCAGTATTATGACCTAGATCGTATGCAGTAGTATGCAGTAGTATGCAGTATTATGACCTAGATCGTATGCAGTAGCATGCAGTAGTATGCAGTATTATGACCTAGATCGTATGCAGTAGTATGCAGTAGTATGCAGTAGTATGCAGGAGTATGCAGTATTATGACCTAGATCGTATGCAGTAGCATGCAGTAGTATGCAGTATTATGACCTAGATCGTATGCAGTAGTATGCAGTAGTATGCAGTATTATGACCTAGATCGCATGCAGTAGTATGCAGTAGTATGCAGTATTATGACCTAGATCGCATGCAGTAGTATGCAGTAGTATGCAGTAGTATGCAGTATTATGACCTAGATCGCATGCAGTAGTATGCAGTAGTATGCAGTAGTATGCAGTATTATGACCTAGATCGCATGCAGTAGTATGCAGTAGTATGCAGTATTATGCAGTAGCATGCAGTAGTATGCAGTAGTATGCAGTATTATGCAGTATTATGCAGTAGTATGCAGTAGCATGCAGTAGTATGCAGTAGTATGACCTAGATCGTATGCAGTAGCATGCAGTAGTATGCAGTATTATGACCTAGATCGTATGCAGTAGTATGCAGTAGTATGCAGTAGTATGCAGTAGTATGCAGTATTATGACCTAGATCGTATGCAGTAGTATGCAGTAGTATGCAGTAGTATGACCTAGATCGCATGCAGTAGTATGCAGTAGTATGCAGTAGTATGCAGTATTATGACCTAGATCGTATGCAGTAGCATGCAGTAGTATGCAGTAGTATGACCTAGATCGTATGCAGTAGCATGCAGTAGTATGCAGTATTATGACCTAGATCGTATGCAGTAGTATGCAGTAGTATGCAGTAGTATGCAGTAGTATGCAGTATTATGACCTAGATCGTATGCAGTAGTATGCAGTAGTATGCAGTAGTATGACCTAGATCGCATGCAGTAGTATGCAGTAGTATGCAGTAGTATGCAGTAGTATGCAGTAGTATGCAGTAGTATGCAGTAGTATGACCTAGATCGTATGCAGTAGTATGCTCCAAATGCCACTGTGTGAGTCTGCTGCAGTCATAGGGCCCATTCACACCAAACTCTCTGCGTATTCAGCGCGTAGGCGTATTTTGAGCGTATTCTGTCCGTATTCATTTAGAATGCACATTAGCAGATGAGACCATTCCCACCGCAACCGTGTTCTGAGCGCATTCTGTCCCTATAGAAACATATTGTATACGGATACGGTGTGAATGAGCCCATACATGTATAGCGGAAGATCCCCTGTCGCGCAGTATAAAATGCAAGGAGCTTTACACAGGATGTGCCCTACACTGCTACTGTGTGTGTCTGCAAGTGGCCGATGGTGATGGGGATCTCTAGGGGATTGGGATCTGGGGGGGTATGTGAGAGAGGGTGGATCTCTGGGTGATGGGGATCTCTGGGGATTGAGATCTGGGGGTGTGTGTGAGAGAGGGTGGATGTCTGGGTGATGGGGATCTCGGGGGGGATGGGGTTGGGTGGGGTATGTGAGAGAGGGTGGATCTCTGGGTGATGGGGATCTCTGGGGATTGGGATCTGGGGGGGTATGTGAGAGAGGGTGGATCTCAGGGCTCATTCACACCAAACTCTCAGCGTATTCAGCGCGTAGGCGTATTCTGAGCGTATTCATTTAGAATGCACGTTCGCAGATGAGACCATTCCCACCGCAACCGTGTTCTGAGCGTATTGTGAGCGTATAATACGCTCAGAATACGGACTGCAGCTAGAGAATAGAAACCGAGTCTATTTTTCTGTGCGTAATCTGAGCGTATTCAGCCAAAATCCCATTGAAAGCTATAGGCACCGCTGTACAATTCATGTCAACTGTGCTATCAATGCATGTGTTGACACAGGGAATACCTCAAAAACCCCGCGACTGTCTGCAAAATATTACCACTCGATTACAACTGCATGAAACAAACGCTGGAAAGCTATCAATAGTGGGGTTATCATATCATCTGCACTACAAGGGCATTGACTATCCTACATAAACACACAAACTGAAATACCTTTGAAGTTGTCACGCTGTCCAGTCAAACATGTTGTAGGTAATAGTGGTGGAGCTTTTATGTTCTTAATAGGAAGAAGCAAGATATCGCTTTAGATTTCTTTGTCGGAGTCTTAATGCAAGAAGAGCCTCAATCGGTCTTCTGTCGACCACTCGAGCTATAAAAAAAATAGTAACCTCGTTCTTGTCATTCAGTATTTCCTACTTGGTTTGGTAAATCTAGTCAACAAGCCACTAGGCAAAACTGAGGTCCATAAGTCACTACATTTAATAATTTATTTACCCGATGTAGGCAAAGTGACTGTTGGCAAAGAGGTAGAGTTTATCATAACTTTATGGAAGGGGTTAAAACGCGTTCGTTTTTCTTGTACCGGGAGTGAATAAAGGCTTTGACAATGATCAGCCTACATGATTTAGAACGATGTCAAATATTCCACTGGCCTTATCAAAGTGTCAAGTTGCACTAGCCTATAGGTGCAGTGCTGCTTTCTAAACAACGTTTAAAGTAAGGAAATAAAACCAGAGAAGCACATATTGTGTTTACTAAAGTGAGAGATAGGGAAACATGGCTATGTGCACCTAAAGACATTGGCCAAGTGCATTTAAAGTCGGGGCTTCCCGCTCCCGCGCTGAATACGCTGACATGTCCGGTGTGAATGGTCATACGCTCAGAATACGTCCACGCGCTGAATATGGCCACACGCTGAATACGCTCAAGGCGGTGTGAATGAGCCCTCAGGGTGATGGGGATCTCGGGGGGGATGGGGTTGGGTGGGGTATGTGAGAGAGGGTGGATCTCTGGGTGATGGGGATCTCGGGGGGATTGGGAATCGCGGGGGGGGGGGGGGGGGGTATGTGAGAGTGGGTGGATCTCGGGGGGATGGGGATGGGGTTGGGTGGGGTGTGTGTGAGAGGGTGGATCTCTGGCTGATGGGGATCTCGGGGGAGGTGTGTGTGTGAGAGGGTGGAAGGTCAGCTGTGTAAGACCAGCCAAACATCTGTTTCGTGATGCTAGCAAGACTCTTTTTCCACTCCTTGGCATTCCTTCTGTCTGCAGCTATGGGGGGAGGGGGGGTATCTCCATGACGACAGAGGGGACCACACAACGGAACACCAAGTTGGTTAACACCACCGAGCTTTAACACTAAAAAAACTTTCTTAAAAGTGCCTGTATGTCATTTTAAGCTGTAACACTTCCAAATTAATTTTCTTAAAAGTGCTTTGTGTTGTTGTTGTGAAGACATGAAGCTGTTTCTGGACTCCTAAAGATGACACAACCCTGGTGGGGGGGATTCAAGGCTGACTAAAGGCTTGGATATACTCGCTGAGCGCAGTCATGCGCGTGCAAAAGTGACGTCAAAATGACGTCAGTGCACATCTGGCGCGGCATTCTCAAGCGCACGTTTGCTGTGTCTGCACCTCATTTTTTTTGTAACTTGCGCGCGGCAGCCCCATTGAAAACAATAGGCAATCGCTAGTCTGGTTTCAGCTAACTTTAGTAGTAACTACCAGCCTAAACATGTATTTCCCATTGCTACAAATCAGCTAATATTACTGGAAACTTACAAGAAATACATTTAGAAAAACCTTTAGGATTTTGTTCAGTTTCATCCACAAACCAACATAGGTGCATAGGGATTCAAGGCTGAGACTTCTCCTTGCCAACAATAGCATTTGGAAAAGAGCCTAATGCATCAGTGTTCAAAACTATATATAGCTGAAAACATTATTGGGCGCTGTCGCTGTAGAAATGGTCCAAGTAAGTGATATTACCTGATCGTGTATTGGATGCTGCTTTGCATGACTGGATGTTGCTACTGTGGGAGTGTATCGTGGGGATGTGGGGATTTATGATAATGGTTGTACGTGGATTTTTCATAATTCTTGTACATATATATACTCTGCTTTCTGTAAGCATTCATGAATGCGTAGGGCAAATCTTTTGGCAAAGTGCTGAAGGAAGGAGTGTATTGGTTCAGCTATTGAGTCTGAATAACAACAGTAGTTCTTCATCATTGCAAACAGCTTCTTTAAGCAGTAGCCACTGCACTCGTGTACTGCACATACTGATTTATGCTAATGTGTGGCACAGTGTAAGGAAGTGAGCTAAAGTTTACAAAATAAACTGCTTAAAATTCACTCGTCTTCATTTATAGTTTAATTCCACTCAGTCCCTCAAACAGGCAGTAATTTGCCCTCACTCCTGCAGTGACTATTAGTAATACTGAATCAGGCATTTAACATTTGCCTACATATCACTGATTAATCTGACATTTACATTTTGCTCATATTTACTGTTAATGTGCATCAGTGCACTACTCAATATGTCAGGGGAGTCTGAATGAAAAATGAAACAGGACTTTTATGAGCTTGTATGGCTCCTGACAACAGGCCAGTGCATTCACAGACAGGCAGTCACTTTTAATATCATTTTGTGCTCTTCTGCAACATCAATCCAACATTTTCCTCCCATTTTTGCCAGTGACATAGATGAGGAACAGACTGGATTTTCATGGTGGAAAAGGAAGACAAATGCTAGATCATGATGTGACAGTCACATTTCTCACCGAGGCATCTTTCCTTCACAGTCAGCATTCCTGAAGTCTTCCTAAAGGCCTGTCCTAGAGAAAGACCCATGACAGAGCACTGGCTATAAATAAACTTTTACAACGGGCTGCTCCACTTCCTAGAAAGTGTTCAAAGTACAGCCGTGTGGTGCAACAACACTGAGCAGATTAAGTCTGGTGATTATTGGTTTAAAACAAGACTGTAGCCATGACCCAAAGACCACTAAACAACCTCCACTGCAGCACAGGCAGGAGGAACAGGAGAAGAAGAAACAACAACGACTGTGTGTGACAACGACAAACGACTGCTTCCCAAAAGAAACAAATAAAGAAAGAGCCACACTGGCCATCTTGCACACATCAAACAGAGGCTACAAGTCTGCAGCTCAGCTATCACCAGGGCTGAGGAGGGAGTGGGGCATCATAGGGGCCCGCTTAAGAGGGGCGGGGCATCATAGGGCACATCTGAGGAGGGGGCAGGGCATTATAGGGGCCCTGCTTAAAGGAGAACTTCGGTGTAAAATGAAAATTGGCATGTTAAAACATCATACCGAGTTGGTATGTGTACTGAGGAGCAAAATTGATTTAGCCTGTTGCATTCAGAGTTTAACTATTTTTTATCGTTTGTCCCAGAAGGCTAACAATGGAAGTGGTAGGTGCCCTTAGACGACGCATGACGACTACGCTATTTTTAAACCATTAAAACTTGAAACTCCACACTCCATCGGTAGTACAACAAAGGCCCTGACATTAAAAATTAGGCACTGAGAACTTTGTAAGTGTACACAACATTTATTAATAAAACAATTTTGACAGGCAGTACCTTGCTGTAGTTTCTTGTCGGCAAGCCCACACAAGTCGATTGGCGAACACGAACCAGCAGGAAGAATAGGAGGAGAGGTAGTACAATCGACTTGTTTGGACTTTCATCATGGCGGTGAAAGTTCAAACAAGTTGATTGTCGATTGAAAAAGGTATGTGTTATAGTGGTGTAGTAGGTGGAAAGGTATGTGTTATAGTGGTGTAGGTGGAAAGGTATGTGTTATAGTGGTGTAGAAGGTGGAAAGGTATGTGTTATAGTGGTGTAGAAGGTGGAAAGGTATGTGTTATAGTGGTGTATTAGGTGGAAAGGTATGTGTTATAGTGGTGTAGTAGGTGGAAAGGTATGTGTTATAGTGGTGTAGTAGGTGGAAAGGTATGTGTTATAGTGGTGTAGAAGGTGGAAAGGTATGTGTTATAGTGGTGTAGAAGGTGGAAAGGTATGTGTTATAGTGGTGTATTAGGTGGAAAGGTATGTGTTATAGTGGTGTAGTAGGTGGAAAGGTATGTGTTATAGTGGTGTAGTAGGTGGAAAGGTATGTGTTATAGTGGTGTAGAAGGTGGAAAGGTATGTGTTATAGTGGTGTAGAAGGTGGAAAGGTATGTGTTATAGTGGTGTAGTAGGTGGAAAGGTATGTGTTATAGTGGTGTAGGTGGAAAGGTATGTGTTATAGTGGTGTAGGTGGAAAGGTATGTGTTATAGTGGTGTAGTAGGTGGAAAGGTATGTGTTATAGTGGTGTAGTAGGTGGAAAGGTATGTGTTATAGTGGTGTAGGTGGAAAGGTATGTGTTATAGTGGTGTAGGTGGAAAGGTATGTGTTGAGGTGCATGTGTGGTATGTGAAACTGAATGCACATGTCTGGGAGTGTGGGGTTGCATAGGGAGTAGTAGGTGTGTGAGTGAGTGTGCAGGTGTGTGTTCCAACACGAGAGCAATCGGACACACATACACAGTGCTGATGTAACACCTCTGTCTGTGTGCCGCTTTGTGCTGCCTGCCTGTTTACGGACATCCCCACGGACACACACTCCTACACACATGCAAACACACACACACAAACACACACACAAGCACTCCTACACACACAGTCACACCAACAGTCAGGTAATCAACGTGCAGAAGGTCATGGATCCACACACATGAACACTGGTGTAGACTCACACTCGCACGCACGCACGCACACACACACACACAGGTAACCATACTGACAAACACATGTTGGTCAATTTTTTACAAAATGTATGATTCTAAGATAATGCAATATGGATGAGTCTGTGTGTGTGCGTGCACGTGCATGTGTGTGTGTGTGTGTGTGTGTGTGTGTGTTTGTGTGGGAGCAACAGGGAGACAGAAAGACATAGGGAAAGGAAGTGTAATGTAATGGGTTTACTGGGAATGAGGAACCTGCTACAGACAACAGCTGTGGCCATGGTAACTGCCAAGAGTGATGATATTCCATATGGTTTTTAGAGTGCCTTTTAGTGGGAGAGGTCTGTGTGTTTATGTATATATACATATATGCGCAACTAAGCATGTGTGTGTGTGTGCATGTGTGTATAAGAGTGTAAGAGTGTGTGTGTGTGTGTCTGTGTGTGTATAAGAGTGTGTGTGTGTTTGTGTGTGTGTGTGTGTGCATGTGCATGTGTGTACAGTATAAGAGTGTAAAAGTGTGTGTGTGTGTGTGTGTGCATTTGCATGTGTGTATAAGAGTGTAAGACAGACGCATCCATAATCTGAGTTCTGCACGCTTAGACAGACGCATCCATAATCTGGTCACAGTCCAAGTGAAAGCTCAGTCTTTCTCTGCTGAAGGCTAGAGCAGAGCATGCTATGAAACCCCCTACATGCACGACCTTATCCCCCTTCACATCTCTCTCTACTGCCTCTCTACAGCATACACAAAATGAGGTAAGGTCTTTTTAGGCAACTGAGTTTGGTGTCATTTTAAAATTGATTTTGGAGGCTATATAATACACTCATCATTCTTGTGAACCAACCGGACTGTGTTGTTATGTGTAGCTCTGCCGTCTGAGGCTGACCATACACAAAAGAGTACAAACACTTTCAGCAAGCCACCATCTTGAAACACCTGTTAACAAACACTTTCAGCAAGCCACCATCTTAAAACACCCGTTAACAAAGACAGCAAGACATAGCCACCACCTTAAAACACCAGTTAACAAACACAGCAAGACATAGCCACCACCTTAAAACACCCGTTAACAATCTAGTTAGATGCTGCCAGTGCCAACTAAGCCTTTTGTATTTTTGAGGTTTTTACATTTCTTTCAAAAAGTCAGATGACTAGTTATAAATTAAAAAATCCTTCTCGTTACAGCGCAACAGTTTTTAATTATTACAGAAATGAATGTAATAGGCCTACAGCTCTTAGGTGCACATAGCATCAAATGTTAGGTGAGCACACACCATGAGCATGGGGTCAGTCCTTGCCTCGCTAGCCTGGTAAACCAGCCCCTTGTACTTCATTTCACTTTGTACAGAGGGTCTGGAACAGACACCGTCAGAAACTATTTGTTCCTGGAGGTGTGGACTCTGCTGAAGTTTAAAACAAGCCTCTGCCTTTACCCAAACGCTAACGCCTGGTCGTCACGTATGCAATTAGCCTACCTACACACTACAATTTAAATGTAGCACACAAGGTCAATGTCACCGCTAACGAACACACCCTCTATTCGCTGATTGGATCGGCCCTGCTGGGGCCGACTAAATGACCCTCAAGATTCCAGTCCAGACAAGAGGGTAGGAATATATCCAGAAGTTGAAGCACCCATGGGGAAATCTCAACCCGAAAAGGGCCCAATAGCCTTTAGCATTCCGTTGACTTCCATTCATTTTAGCGTCACTTTGAAATCAAATAACTTTACATGAGAAGCCATCCGTACCTTGATAGTGGCATTGTTGTAAACCGGAGAGGACACAGCAAAACATAAGTGCTTCGATCGGAAATCTGTCATGTCATTGCCTTGTAAGAAACGTTTATCTGAAATTATGCTAAAAATTACGCCATAAATCATGCGACGGCTAGTGAGTTTCTGTCGCACAGGAGAAAATTTACCGTACTGTTTGAATAACAAGCTGTAGCCACAGTCATGCCCATTTACTTTTCTATTCATGTTGGGGAAACATTTACATCAGTATTTCTCGAAAAATACGCTTAGAAATTGGAATTTGTTGGTAAGCGGAATCGCTATCTTTATGGATTTTACTATTCGATGCAAGTGAATTGAGAAAGATGGCTAAGCTAAGCTACATGCTATAGCTTGGTGTGTACATGCTAGCTAGCTCCCTTGACATGCTGGCTTGCAGGACTGCCTGGAACCAAAGTTAGTTAATGAAGAATCAAGTCCCCACATACAATATTAGCCTCCCGCTCCAGTAAGTGATGCTTGCCTGGTGACCAATTAAAAATCTCAAAATCTTGCTTCAACGGCTCCCATTGAAAATGACGCCATCCCACGGTCCATTCTCTTCTACTGTCTGTGGGTCCAGACCCTCTGTACAAAATTAAATGTACGAGGGGCGGGTTTACCAGGCTATTGCCTCGCTGTCTACGAGCAGCAGGAGATGGAGTGGCCACAGAGTTTAAGAGTCATTAGATTAATGTCTCTGTCCTGATACCCACTCTGGAACCTGCGGGAGTGGGTTTGTCACTGAACTGGTTGGGCAAAAGGCAACAGAGACCTTCATAACCCCTAGCATACTCATGGGTTTGTTTCAGTACATTATTGCATTACACTTAGCAGGAAGTGACGTACAATACAGGGCACAAATCAAACAACAGGAACAACACAATAATGTGTATATTATTATGTCATTTACAATATAACTACTCATATCATTATATGTTTCCGCAGCAGTAGTGGGTGTATTATTACAATTACCAGGCTTTGTAAGAATACTTATAGCAGTGGCCTAGTGGTAGCCAAGTAGGGATAGTAGCCTAGAGTAGCCTACAGTATAGTAGTAGTAATAACACGGTTATGTCAGGGAGACAAAATATCCGCTCATAGCAGACGTCTGCAAGGTCTTTCTCATCCTATAAAACTGCAGGCACTGCCCTGCTCGAACTGACTCACATTGTCACAAGGCATCCTAGAGCACAAGGAAATGCAACCTTTCTGCTCAGTTCTGCGTACAAATAGCACGCACTGATCAAACTATATCAAATATACAACTCGGTAAGGGTTGCACTTCAAAACTAACATGTTGATCAATGTACATATTTTCAAATAACGGGACTGCACAACCAACCTTCACGTGAAATTTAGACAAAACCGCCGTTCATTAGGGAGCGTCATCACTGTCACAAAGTAGCCAAAAGTTGTAAGTGAAAACGTGAATGTTTGATCAGCTTATACGCTTTTATGTCAGCGGTGGTACAGTAATAATTCATGACTAGTGTCAGAAGAACTCTTCACATTTAACCAAAATGTCACTGCGGGCTCGTTACAAAACCCCAGGTAGGCTATACAGTAAAGGCTATACAGTAAAGATACACCAAAAAGGAGAAAACAACAGAAAAGAAGAATATTATTCTTTATAAATCCTCCGCGTCAAATTAAATCGCATGGTAGCACTGCCCCTATCCCCTTAAATCAGCTGCTGCGGCAGACAATTAAACATTCTTCCTGCTGGCAAAGCTGCGAAGACTTCGAAAACTTATATTGCTGAAAAAAATCAGTTGCAAAAGGGCGGACACAGCCGACAGAAAAAATGGAAAACAGCTAATGCATACGCATGATTTCGAGACATCTAACCAAACCACTGCCGATTTTCCAGAATATGTTGGCTATTGCTGCTGCTTGAAACCGACCACCAAGTGAAAAGATGGTTAGGAAAAAAAACTAGTAGCGTATCTCACGATTTATGGATATTCAGTTAAAATTACCTGGTAATCACTTTTCCTTTGGCCACAGAGTCCTCCGCCGTCTATGTGCGTAAACGTCGTTCTGAGACTCGACGGGCGCAACCGTTTCAGATTTCTAATGAAATGTATAATTTTCCCTGTCACAACTCTCTTTCCTCCATATTTGCAGCTCCTCTACCAACAACAACATTAATGACGCCCCCCGTCACGTGACCTTGTCTGTGTGTCTAAAAATAGACCTACAACCAACGAGTAACTCCAAAGCCCAATAACAGGCCTATATCGCCAGCACAGCTGCATCTGGAACATCTGTCTTCTGCGCAAATGCCACTTTCCTCGCTCCTGTTGTTCTACTGTATCAGTGCGACAGTCTCACAGCCCCAAGTTGCCCATTTGACACTTGGTGACAGATAAGTGGCAGCCCGAATGTTGGAGCGCCCCCGACCGGCGGATATTGTGTAGACTAGGCTTGCCTACGTTGCCTACCGTTAGTTGTCTCAGAGGAGAATCCTCGAATGGCCGTGTGAGAGAACCGGAGGATGTGCAGTCCACTTTTCATTGTGTTGTGGTCTGAGTCAGACACTGTGTTGTTTGTGTTTGATGTTTTATTATCGATGATACCGGTGCACATATAGCCTATTAAACGATTAGCTGGGTAGGAAGAATGTATGACGTCAATCTTGTTTTGTGGGAGTTGGTTGATGTTCTCTCGTAGCCTACACACACATCCGCCCTCATCCGCTTTTACCCGTAACAGTTTCAAAGAAAGAAAGACACACAGAAAGAGGGACACAAGTACTGAAAAAACACATGTTGACATGTAAAACTTATCCATGCATCCATTTCCCCCATTTTTGTTTGTGTATTTATTGTTGTCTTTTCAAGAGGCTATACCCATTTTCCTATTGTCAAGGGAATTCCGGCCACTGTGTCGAGTGCCGCAGCCTTTGTCCTGTAGGCCCAGCAATCTCCCAACCCTCTCAAATGCACATAAAAACAGAGAAAGAGCGAGACAGAGAAACACACAAACACAGCGAGAGAGAGAGAGAGGAAGAACTTCCATGTGCTGCACACACACACACACACACACAGTCTCATCTCTGTCAGCACACACACTACTAGTGCTGAGTACCATCCAGTCTTGTAATTGTTGACTGTTTGATCGCAGTATTCATGCGGTTGCTATGGAGTCCAGAGACGCACCTTGTTTCTTTAGCGCGGGCCTATAGGTGAATCACCTCCTCACTGGCCACATCATGTCCCCCCCCCCCATTTCTTTTTGTTCTGACACCCCCCCCCCCTTCCTCACTGGGCACATCATGTCCCCCCCCCCACCCTCTTCCTCACTGGCCACATCATGCGCCCCCCCCCCCCCCACCATTTCTTTTTGTTCTGACACCCCCCCTTCCTCACTGGCCACGTCATGCCCCCCCCCCCCCCCCCTTCCTCACTGGCCACGTCATGCCCCCCCCCCCCCCCATTTCTTTTTGTTCTGACACCCCCCCTTCCTCACTGGCCACATCATGCCCCCCCCCCCTCTTCCTCACTGACCACATCATGCCCCCCCCCCTCTTCCTCACTGACCACATCATGCCCCCCCCCTCTTCCTCACTGACCACATCATGCCCCCCCCCTCTTCCTCACTGACCACATCATGCCCCCCCTCTTCCTCACTGACCACATCATGCCCCCCCTCTTCCTCACTGGCCACATCATGCCCCCCCCCTCTTCCTCACTGACCACATCATGCCCCCCCCCTCTTCCTCACTGACCACATCATGCCCCCCCTCTTCCTCACTGACCACATCATGCCCCCCCCCCTCTTCCTCACTGACCACATCATGTGCCCCCCTCCCCTCATTTCTTTTTCTTCTGACACCCCCCTCCCCCCACACATACACACTCATATGCATATTCACAAAATGTGTTATTTTGTTATTACAGTATGAATATGAATATAATAACCCGTCTCTGTCAGTGTGGGGGTCTCCACCCATTTATGCAGGATTTAACACTAAATTCAACATTAATCTAATGGCAAATTTACAAAGAATATTTTTTACTGAGAAGCACATGCTTGTGTGCGTGCGTCATGCATCTGCGTAGGAGTGTCTTTGGTGTGTTTGCATCCACAAACTCTGTAGAAGCAGGATGGGACGCCGTGTTGTCAAGTGGGGCTGATTGCGCTTGTCTTACGTCAAAGGCTCATCAAAGTGGACACAACATGAATCAATCAAGAGACCCACACTGAGAGATAAGATCAGCAGCTAAAAATATCACTGGCACTAAGGTCAGAAAAGGTGACATGGACAGCAAACACCTGTTTGATCTGACTGTGTGTGTGTGTGTGTGTGTGTGTGTGTTGTGAAGGGTGTGTGTTGTGAAGGGTGTGTGTGTGTGTGTTGTGAAGGGTATGTGTGTGTGTGTGTATGTGTGTTGTGAAAGGTGTGTGTGTGTGTGTGTGTTGTGAAGGGTGTGTGTGTGTGTGTTGTGAAGGGTGTGTGTGTTGTGAAAGGTGTGTGTTGTGAAAGGTGTGTGTGTGTGTGTTGTGAAGGGTGTGTGTGTGTGTGTTGTGAAGGGTGTGTGTTGTGAAGGGTGTGTGTGTTGTGAAAGGTGTGTGTGTGTGTTGTGAAGGGTGTGTGTGTGTGTGTGTGTTGTGAAGGGTGTGAGCTTCTATCTGAATACAAACAGTAGTGCAGTGTCATTGTCACAGCTACCATCTCTCCTCTCATTCTCTGTGGCTGCATGCATGTCATCATACATTTATTCAATTATGTCAGCAAGCACAAATGCATTTCACCCTGCATGCATTACAGTATACAAAAATGTATTCAAAGTTTTTTTGCAAGCATATATACATACAATACATATACAGATTTTTTCAATCCCAAGCCAGGGCTAAAGCTGTTTAATTAAATCAGATTAAAATTGTTAACTCCTGTATTTGTAATGCTCGGATGAGTTGCTTTAGATAGAAGTGTTTGCCAAATAGCTTAAAGCAATACTAAATAGTGTTCATCTTCGGCCGCCCTACAGGTTGGAAGCAGAATTGTCTCTCAGAGAACTACAAAGCACGGTCCGCTCCTCTAATCATACTTAGTGCGGTTATAGCCCATGGAGGGCTGCAAAGCGAATTCAGAAGTGCCTTTCATGCCGTTACAAGTTGATGAACCACTGAAATGATTTTGGAAACATTATTTAAAAGCGTTAAAAACACTTTGTTTTGTTTTAACCATAAAAAGCTATGTCTTATGGTCTATAGCCCAACACATTGATGCTGACAGGCGAGCACAGTGCTCTGCTCAGGGTGGAGCGTAAAGCCAGTCCTCCTGGTGAGTCACCGACGCCGCATGGATGAGTAAGAGTGCTGAAAGGACACTGGGCTTCTCACAGACCGCTGTCCCCTGCATGTGTGACCAGGCTGCTGTGGTGTCACTCGGCCTTGCTCGTCACCAGCCCAGGTGTCTGGTGGGAGTTGTGTGGACACTTGTGACTTTCTCACAGGCTACAGAAAACCAGAAGGGACCACATGTGACATGGGACAAGATGTACTGCTTTTTATTGAGTGTGCAATAAATAAATTAGTTTAAGTTTCTCCAGCGTCAGCACTGATTTTCTATAGTTTGAACCCTTGCAAGCCACCAGTGTCAGAAATGGATTTCCAGCAGAAAGAAAGAAAGAAAGAAAGAAAGAAAGAAAGAAAGAAAGAAAGAAAGTGTGTCTTATGTAGTCCTATATGTTCATAATGATGTGGGTCTGGATATATCAGTCTGTTGTGTCATCCAGTCCCTGTGTAACTTGGTCTTGTGTGAATATAGAGGTGGCAGTGCAGTGAGGGGATTAAAGTCATGTCTGCACTGCGAACACACCTGTCTCTTCTTCCCTGAACACACCTGTATCTTCGTCCCTGAACACACCCGTCTCTTCGTCCCTGAACACACCTGTCTCTTCGTCCCTGATAGCTGGGAACACACCTGTCTCTTCGTCCCTGAACACACCTATCTCCCCGCCCCTGAACACACCTGTCTCCTTGTCCCTGATAACACACCTGTCTCTTCGTCCCTGAACACACCTGTCTCTTCGTCCCTGGACACACCTGTCTCTTTGTCCCCGATGGCTGGGAACACACCTGTCTCTTCACCCCTGATAGCTGGGAACACACCTGTCTCTTTGTCCCTGAACACACCTGTCTCCCCGCCCCTGAACACACCTGTCTCCTTGTCCCTGATAACACACCTGTCTCTTCGTCCCTGAACACACCTGTCTCTTCGTCCCTGGACACACCTGTCTCTTTGTCCCCGATGGCTGGGAACACACCTGTCTCTTCACCCCTGATAGCTGGGAACACACCTGTCTCTTTGTCCCTGAACACACCTGTCTCTTCATCCCTGATAACACACCTGTCTCTTCGTCCCTGAACACACCTGTCTCTTCGTCCCTGAACGCACCTGTCTCTTTGTCCCTGATAGCTGGGAACACACCTGTCTTCGTCCCTGAACACACCTGTATCTTCGTCCCTGAACACACCCGTCTCTTCGTCCCTGAACACACCTGTCTCTTCGTCCCTGATAGCTGGGAACACACCTGTCTCTTTGTCCCTGAACACACCTGTCTCTTCGTCCCTGAACGCACCTGTCTCTTCGTCCCTGAACACACCTGTCTCTTTGTCCCTGAACACACCTGTCTCTTTGTCCCTGAACACACCTGTCTCTTCGTCCCTGAACACACCTGTCTCTTTGTCCCCGATGGCTGGGAACACATCTGTCTCTTCACCCCTGATAGCTGGGAACACACCTGTCTCTTTGTCCCTGAACACACCTGTCTCTTCATCCCTGATACCACACCTGTCTCTTCGTCCCTGAACACACCTGTCTCTTCGTCCCTGATAGCTGGGAACACACCTGTCTCTTCGTCCCTGAACACAACTGTCTGTTTGCCCCTGATAGCTGGGAACACATCTCATCTCATGTCGCCCCATGATAGCTGCATCCTTGGGTGCTGCAGAGATGTCAACAGGCCTCGCTGGGCGCTCTAAATGTGGCACACACACAGAATTACTCTGGGAACAGAACACCTTGACCGTGACAAGACTGCACAGCGTGTGCGAGTGTGTGTGTGTGTGTGTTTGTGTGTGTGTGTGTGTGTGTGTGAGTGTGTGTGTGTGTGTGTGTGTGTGTGTGTGTGTGTGTGTTTGTGTGTGTGTGTGTGTGTGTGTGAGTGTGTGTGTGTGTGTGTGTGTGTGTGTGTGTGTGTGTGTGTGTGTGTGTGTGTGTGTGTATATATGTGTGTGTGTATGTGTGTGTGTATGTGTGTGTGTATGTGAGTGTGTGTATGTGTGTGCGCGTGTGTGTGTGTGTATGTGAGTGTGTGTTTGTGTGTGTGTGTGTGTGTGCGCGTGCATACAGTTCTGTGTAAAAAGAATTAAACCCTAATACAAAAGAAGAAAAGTAGGCTACTATATAGGCTACTATATAGGCTACTAACTGAAAATGCGGCCCAACCTCCAAACCCAACGTGAGAGGGAAAACATTTTGGCCATTATCACGGCTTTTCTTTTCTTTATCAGTTTTCAAAGCATCTGTGGATAATAGGTAAGGAATGTTCATTCAGATCTGTGGGATTTCTTATTTTCAAAGGACCACTCAAGCCCCCAGACAAAAGAACTTGCAGGTGACCACCTATATTGCCAAGTGGGAGTTTGCTGTGGATTTGTAAGGTTTTTAGCACTCTTTGTTTGAAACCCACTCAGTGCCTTTAATCTTTGGACATGAAACAGAGCTGCGAGCGTTCTGTTTGCTCCACAGTCTCACTGATGGCAAGACTTTAGCCCAGGCCAAGGCTTTCTAGGCTAACTAGGCCTACTGCATGTCTCTCTGATGGCAAGACTTTAGCCCAGGCCAAGGCTTTCTAGGCTAACTAGGCCTACTGCATGTCTCTCTGATGGCAAGACTTTAGCCCAGGCCAAGGCTTTCTAGGCTAATTAGGCCTACTGCATGTCTCTCTGATGGCAAGATAGCCCAGGCTAAGGCTTTCTAGGCTAATTAGGCCTACTGCGTGTCAATGCAACAACACGCCAGTCCTTGATGGGCCTCACAGCATTGCAACACTAGCCAGTATATTTATTATTTATATATCTAAATATTATTTTCAAATCAAATTGTATCATACTGTAGGACTATCACAGGACACATAATGACCCACTTACAGGGCTCAGGCACATCTCAAGGCTGCAGATCCACATTAAATGAAGAAGTCCAGCATTAGTGCCAGGCTGACGCATTCCTCCACCTCAGCTGCGCCACTGGGGCGATGACCAGGCCATGACGGACACAGGGCCCAAATCAGGCACGCCACTGAGGGGGTTGAACAGGACGATTCGGGGGGCCTAGAACTTCACAGTAGCCCACAGAGGACTGTAATATGGTTAGATTAGGGTCCCAAATTATTTTCTCATTTCATTTTCAGTGGCGCCCCTGGGCATAATCATTTAATGCGTAACATGAGTCTGGCTTTTGTGTTTTCAGTGCCTTGGTCAAAGACCTTACTTAGGCATGACAATACAACACAATGGCGAAATACTGTACAGCAGTGCAAAGGCTTACATTCAGACACTGCATTGCTACCAATGCATGACTGCCTTTGTGTGGCTGTGCCAACTTGCAGTTTTGACTTAAATCTCAATGACCACATTAGCAGAGTTAATTGGTGTGTGTATGTATTTCACTGACCACAGTAGGCTATCTATCTGAGTGGCCAGTCCCCACAGGACCAAGCGACAGGAAAAGCAGGTTTGGGCTCCACGCTTGAGCCTTGCCTACTAAATTTGTAAGCGAGGAGCGGTGAGTCAGGAATGAGTCACCGCCATCCAGAATCAGCTTCCAAATGTCATCTCCAATCAGCCACCCAGCCGCCCACCCGCGGCGCAGGAACAGGAAAGGAAGTGACATGATTGGGGGGGGGGGGGGGGGGGTGAATAAAATCAAAATATCAAAAGGCTCCGGAGTGTTTTTTTAGTGTGCCATAATTATAATATTTTATGCTCTCAATGACCTCTAATGCCTTTAAGGTGACTGGAAGGTGTCTGGAAACAGATGTTACACCTTTTCAGAAGAGCATGCTTTCATTGACAAAAGAGCAAGCGAAAAGCATCGAGTGTAGACTGTAGGTGATGTGTATGGAGCGTAGACTGTAGGACTGTAGGTGATGTGTATGGAGCGTAGACTGTAGGACTGTAGGTGATGTGTATGGAGTGTAGACTGTAGGACTGTAGGTGATGTGTATGGAGTGTAGACTGTAGGACTGTAGGACTGTAGGTGATGTGTATGGAGCGTAGACTGTAGGACTGTAGGTGATGTGTATGGAGTGTAGACTGTAGGTGATGTGTATGGAGCGTAGACTGTAGGTGATGTGTATGGAGTGTAGACTGTAGGACTGTAGGTGATGTGTATGGAGTGTAGACTGTAGGACTGTAGGTGATGTGTATGGAGTGTAGACTGTAGGACTGTAGGTGATGTGTATGGAGTGTAGACTGTAGGACTGTAGGTAGGTGATGTGTATGTAAGATTAGCTCAAAAAAGGAAGCAAGGGCGAAACAAGGGCGCACACATTCCTGACTGAAGAAGTATCCAAAAAATGAATGTATGCACACTTAAGCTCCCTGTGTGTTATAGAGATTGCCAGCAGAGTGCGTAGCAGTAGCGTTTTGAGCAGACCCCGCCCCCTATCAGACTCTCAAGTGTGCCACCCCTGTTTCAGTTTTATGTAGGAGAGGCTGCCATGGCTACAGCAGATGCATACTGCACAGTAAATGAGTCAGTGCTTGACCTCTGACCCCCGGGCTGCCATGGCTACAGCAGATGCATACTGCACAGTAAATGAGTCCAGGGGATTGAAACGTTGCATGTTTTGTAATGAAATAAAGTTTATATTTGGAGCACAAGTGCAGTGCGCAGATCCACCTTCTTCCACTGTCTGACACTATTGTCTAGCACCTGTGAAAAATGACGTGGATGTGCCCACTCTCCAGAATGACACGGAGCACCACAGCTATCAGCACTACATAGTATTCTGGGTTAGCAGCATGCGAATAGTAGTAAGGCATGACTAGACAGTGGTGTGAAAATAATTATTATAATATAAATATAATAATATAATGGCTATTAACAATAGACGTTGAATAAGTATAAATAATAAGTGCAGCAGAGTGGTGTGCTGGACCAGAACTGAAGACATGAACAGGAGACAGAGGAGACCCTGTGAGACGGCAGATGACATCATGGTGTCGGGCTCCCTCTTGTGGCACATAGGAGAAATGACTAACTATGTTTGACGCTAATTGTATGAAAGTGTGCTAAAATCAAACAAGAGAATTAATGTTAACCTCTTCGCCATGTCACCTCAACCTAGCTGTATGGATATTTCGGTGTAAAGAATGCTGTAGGTCTTTTGTTCAGTGACAGATAATATGTAGATATAATAATAATAATAATAATAATAATAATAATAATAATAATAATAATATAAGATTCAGAATGCAGAACTCTAACTTCCTAAGTGGCAGTCTACACATCGGGGTGCTCAGAAAAGGAAGAGAAAAACCTTTGCTGCTCCCTTAGGGTGCATGGCGTCGCACAGGCATCGCATCCTCACATTGCATCCAAGGCCAATGATCCTAGAACAGTTTTTAAGAGCTGTGGTACTTTGTGCACCCGTGTGCACCCCTGCCTCGTTTGGCCCCGCCTCTGCTGACCCATCAGCCAATCAGGAGGTGCGGAGGCGTGGCTCTCAGATGGCTGTCAGTTGCTGGCTCCAGCTGCGTCATCGGTATATGTCACGACAGTTTTTTTTTTTCAAGTAGAGTTATCAACTGATCGCACAACCTACTGTACTAGGGTTAGAAAGCACAGGGGCAGCGTTTCCTAACTCGTGTTGTAATATCCGAATAACTAAATAGGCAGTTGAAAGTAAAAAAAAAAGTGCGCAACGCATGTGTGTGGATAAGAGCCAAAACAAATAAAGAAGGAGACGGAGAAAAAGCTAATTCTGCAGGACTGCCCAGTGACCTGGTACTGAGGACTAAGGTTGTTCAGGGACATCCCTTAAACTCGCATCTACAGCTGCAAGGTGAGCGGTAGCCATTTTCCTACGTATGAAGGTGTAGCCATTTGTTTCAGACCAGAGTGGGTGTAGACCCAATCCATCTGCTCCAGGGCGTGTATTTTTGCATTACATCTGTAAAGCGCTTCGAAATTATTCTTAAAGGAAGGTATATATCCACCATGCTTGACCAGAACTGTCCATTTCAACAAGTAGACGAAATAATACAGTTTGGTACATAACTTTTAAAACCTCTCGTACCACTGAATGGAAATGAAGTTGTGTAAACCTCTTGTAACACCCGAGGGAAATAATAGTGGGGGTAAACTCCAAAGAAGTTGGGTAAACTCCAAAGCAAAACCTATTTTCATACACACTCACATGTATTCAGGGTAAAAAGGGAGACCAAAGTTTTTAACGGACTTTTCCGTGATTAGAGGGTTTATAACTACGACGTTAGCAAGGATGGACGACTTATGTATCAACCTGTATGAGCTAAAGTCATGTCACTCAGTCCTGTCATTTTAACCGAGCAGACTGACTAACTGAGCAGACCGTGGACTGTGAACAGGCGTTTTCTGAAGGAACGAAACAAAAGCAGAACATTGGGGGCAAACTCAGGTGAGCGCCAGGGCGTCTCAGGGCTATGTCGGCCAATAGTGTTGTTCTTTGACTTTGACTTATTCCCAATGCATCAATCATGCAGACATCTGGAGTATGTTTGAGTGCGTGCAGACAGAAACACACACACGCACACTGTCTACAGTAAGCCATGTAGTTATGAAAAAACGTTGGGCTTGTTCCCTTCATATTGTCTGCTGTAAAGAATACCCCCCCAATCTAATCCCGCCGTTCCATACACCATCATGGCCTAATCAGCAGACTGTGTAGCTACTCTGCCACCCCATAGGCTGATAGGCTGGCCTCGCTCTTCTAATCTGTCCGGATCCAGATGTTGCCATGGAGATCATGACATTATTGTCTCTTCTGTGTTATTAAATCGAATGAATCGAAAAAAACGAATGGTTCTTGTCAGTGAGTTATTTTTTTTAATACTAAGTGACAGCTCCTTGGTCTGTGTGTATGTGTATGTTTTAATAAAATATAAATATGAGTCAGTGTAAGTCTGTGTGTGTGTCTGTGTGTGTGTGTGTGTGTGTGTGTTAGTTCCTAGCCTACCCTACTTACAGTAAGATCCATGTAAATGTTTATTTTCTGGGTGGTGTCTTGTGATCTGACTCCAGGCCCTGAAGTCAGCTGGCATTTCTCCCATCCCCCAACTCTCTACCTCCTCTCCCTCTCTCTACCTCCCTCTCTCTACCTCCCTCTCCCTCTCTCTCTACCTCCTCTCTCTCTCTCTCCCTCTCTCTACCTCCTCTCCCTCTCTCTCTCCCTACCTCCCTCTCTCTCTCCCTCTCTCTCTCTACCTCCTCTCCCTCCCTCTACCTTTCTTTCCCTCTCTTTCTCTCTTTCCCTCTCTCTACCCCCCCCCCCTCTTTCTCGCTCTATCTTCTCATGCCTTTCTGCTTCTTCCATTCCATCTTCAAAGAAGCAGCCTGTCAACACTGGACCATGTTTTGCTCTGAGGCTGTTGCCCTGTCTTTTCTACCATGAAATGTTTGGGTGATCTTAAGATGATCAGAGGTGACTCATTGCTTGCGACCAGTGATTTCCCCTGTGTTTGGATTTCACAGAGCTCCTGTGTGTGTGAAAACTACATGCTTCCTTGTTCATGTTAAATCTTGTAGCTGTTCATTGACTGCTCCCTTGCAGTGATAGTGTTTACCTTGTTCAATGTAGTACCAACTGAATGAGCTTTGTTTGTGATGAGTATCATTCTGTAAGCCCACACCGTGCCTTATTGCTGAAGCTGGTCTACAGGGGCATGTTATGTACAAATGTATTTGAGGAGTCTATGGCAAAAACAGGCATGGTCACAGCATACAGAAACTGATCAAATGTAAGTTATAAGTTTGATTTTGATTTAATTTTATAAGTGAATGGTATTTCATGTTGTTTCTAGCTTGAGATCATGCTTGTTTCTAGGATTACTTTAGAAAAAGCTGGGGTCTCAATGCAACTACCTGTTTCCCCCTGGACTCTCTTCCTCTCGCCGTCTCCTAGGTGATGGAGGAGGAGTCATTGTCTCGGAGTTGGCGGGGGGCGGGCTCTATGCCCTGGTACGTAGGAGCCTCTCAGCTGCTGGGCGTGGCCAGTGTGGTGATGACGGGCGTGTGGATGGGCCACTACCGTGGCGGCTATGCCTGGGATGGCTCCGCCCAGGAGTTTAACGTGCACCCTCTCTGCATGGTGCTGGGAATGATCTTCCTGTATGGAGACGGTAAGCCGGCAGGGTCAATTACAAACATGATCTTTGTGTATGAGGGCCATGAGGTTTTGTTTTCAACTGACCTGCCAACAAATTACCATTTGTAAGCAATTATCAATATTCTCGCTGGCCACAGGTGTTTCCAGGCACCTGCTCACACACACGCACAAACACACACACACACACAAACACACACACAAAGACCACACTAATCATTTTAAATTGTGCTAATTTGATTTGAATCCAACCCTTTGTGTGTGCATTCACACACACACACATCACTAGAAGGCGTTTTTGTTGACATTTTCTTCAGACTGTAGTGGGTGTGTGGTCCTACTGACTGTAGTGGGTGTGTTTGGTCCTGCTGACTGTTTGTCTTGAATGCTTTTCTCCGGCCAACAAAAGCAGGCAAAGCTGCCGCCCTTCATCGTAATCCACAGTGACTTTTAGTTCAAATCTAAATCCAAATTCCCCCCAATGCGTGACTGTCTCAATGGCACCCTGTCTCATACTCCACATACTCCAACCAACCCTTTTCAGTGTGTGAGTGCCCTCAGAGACACCCTCGTCTCCACATACTCCAACCAACCCTTTTCAGTGTGTGAGTGCCCTCAGAGACACCCTCGTCTCCACATACTCCACCCAACCCTTTTCAGTGTGTGAGTGCCCTCAGAGACACCCTCGTCTCCACATACTCCACCCAACCCTTTTCAGTGTGTGAGTGCCCTCAGAGACACCCTCGTCTCCACATACTCCACCCAACCCTTTTCAGTGTGTGAGTGCCCTCAGAGACACCCTCGTCTCCACATACTCCACCCAACCCTTTTCACAACACTGACATCACCTGTGTTCACTGCACAGGCAGAAGAAATAGCTTTTCAAAGCTGGGTTTGACACCTCTGCCTGCACATTACGTGCTCACACAGTCCCCTCCACAGTATGTACCTTTAGGCCTTTACACCACATTAGTCTTAGTAAATGCTCTACTACGCTACACTGGTTATTGTCAGCAGGTAAGGTAAGGAAGCATAGATTAATGGCTATATCTAGGCGCCATGATGTAAGGTGTTCCTGGTGTATATTAAAGCATAGATTAATGGCTATATCTAGGCGCCATGATGTAAGGTGTTCCTGGTGTATATTAAAGCATAGATTAATGGCTATATCTAGGCGCCATGATGTAAGGTGTTCCTGGTGTATATTAAAGCATAGATTAATGGCTATATCTAGGCGCCATGATGTAAGGTGTTCCTGGTGTATATTAAAGCATAGATTAATGGCTATATCTAGGCGCCATGATGTAAGGTGTTCCTGGTGTATATTAAAGCATAGATTAATGGCCGGTGTAGCATAGATTACTGGCTGGTGTATAGTGAAGCATAGATTAATGGCTGGTGTATATTAAAGCATAGATTACTGGCTGGTGTATAGTGAAGCATAGATTAATGGCTGGTGTATGTTAAAGCATAGATTAATGGCTGGTGTATGTTAAAGCATAGATTACTGGCTGGTGTATAGTGAAGCATAGATTAATGGCTGGTGTATGTTAAAGCATAGATTAATGGCTGGTGTATAGTGAAGCATAGATTAATGGCTGGTCTATATTAAAGCATAGATTAATGGCTGGTGTATATTAAAGCATAGATTAATGGCTGGTCTATATTAAAGCATAGATTAATGGCTGGTGTATATGAAACCATAGATTACTGGCTGGTGTATATTAAAGCATAGATTAATGGCTGGTGTATAGTGAAGCATAGATTAATAGCTGGTGTATAGTGAAGCATAGATTAATGGCTGGTGTATATTAAAGCATAGATTAATGGCTGGTGTATATTAAAGCATAGATTAATGGCTGGTGTATATTAAGGAAGCTTAGATTAATGGCTGGTGTATATTAAAGCATAGATTAATGGCTGGTGTATATGAAACCATAGATTACTGGCTGGTGTATATTAAAGCATAGATTAATGGCTGGTGTATAGTGAAGCATAGATTAATGGCTGGTGTATATTAAAACATAGATTAATGGCTGGTGTATATTAAAGCATAGATTAATGGCTGGTGTATATTAAAGCATAGATTACTGGCTGGTGTATATTAGAGCATAGATTAATGGCTGGTGTATAGTGAAGCATAGATTAATGGCTGGTGTATATTAAAGCATAGATTAATGGCTGGTGTATATTAAAGCATAGATTAATGGCTGGTGTATAGTGAAGCATAGATTAATGGCTGGTGTATATTAAAGCATAGATTAATGGCTGGTGTATAGTGAAGCATAGATTAATGGCTGGTGTATATTAAAGCATAGATTAATGGCTGGTGTATATTAAAGCATAGATTAATGGCTGGTGTATATTAAAGCATAGATTAATGGCTGGTGTATATGAAACCATAGATTACTGACTGGTGTATATTAAAGCATAGATTAATGGCTGGTGTATAGTGAAGCATAGATTAATGGCTGGTGTATATTAAGGAAGCTTAGATTAATGGCTGGTGTATAGTGAAGCATAGATTAATGGCTGGTGTATATGAAACCATAGATTAATGGCTGGTGTATATTAAAGCATAGATTAATGGCTGGTGTATATTAAAGCATAGATTACTGGCTGGTGTATATTAGAGCATAGATTAATGGCTGGTGTATAGTGAAGCATAGATTAATGGCTGGTGTATATTAAAGCATAGATTAATGGCTGGTGTATATTAAAGCATAGATTAATGGCTGGTTTATATTAAGGAAGCTTAGATTAATGGCTGGTGTATAGTGAAGCATAGATTAATGGCTGGTGTATATGAAACCATAGATTACTGGCTGGTGTATATTAAAGCATAGATTAATGGCTGGTGTATAGTGAAGCATAGATTAATGGCTGGTGTATGTTAAAAACATAGAATAATGGCTGGTGTATATTAAAGCATAGATTAATGGCTGGTGTAAATCATAGATTAATGGCTGGTCTATAGTGAAGCATAGATGAATGGCTGGTGTATGTTAAAGCATAGATTAATGGCTGGTGTATATTAAATCATAGATTAATGGCTGGTGTATATTAAAGCATAGATTAATGGCTGGTGTATAGTGAAGCATAGATTAATGGCTGGTGTATATTAAAGCATAGATTAATGGCTGGTGTATATTAAAGCATAGATTAATGGCTGGTGTATATTAAAGCATAGATTAATGGCTGGTTTATATTAAAGCATAGATTAATGGCTGGTTTATATTAAGGAAGCTTAGATTAATGGCTGGTGTATAGTGAAGCATAGATTAATGGCTGGTGTATGTTAAAAACATAGAATAATGGCTGGTGTATATTAAAGCATAGATTAATGGCTGGTGTAAAGCATAGATTAATGGCTGGTCTATAGTGAAGCATAGATTAATAGCTGGTGTATAGTGACGCATAGATTAATGGCGGGTGTATATTAAAGCATAGATTAATGGCTGGTGTATATTAAGGAAGCTTAGATTAATGGCTGGTGTATAGTGAAGCATAGATTAATGGCTGGTGTATATGAAACCATAGATTAATGGCTGGTGTATGTTAAAGCATAGATTAATGGCTGGTGTATATTAAGGAAGCTTAGATTAATGGCTGGTGTATATTAAAGCATAGATTAATGGCTGGTGTATATTAAAGCATAGATTACTGGCTGGTGTATGTTAAAGCATAGATTAATGGCTGGTGTATAGTGAAGCATAGATTAATGGCTGGTGTATATTAAAGCATAGATTAATGGCTGGTTTATATTAAGGAAGCTTAGATTAATGGCTGGTGTATAGTAAAGCATAGATTAATGGCTGGTGTATATTAAAGCATAGATTAATGGCTGGTGTATAGTGAAGCATAGATTAATGGCTGGTGTATAGTAAAGCATAGATTAATGGCTGGTGTATATGAAACCATAGATTACTGGCTGGTGTATATTAAAGCATAGATTAATGGCTGGTGTATAGTGAAGCATAGATTAATGGCTGGTGTATATTAAAGCATAGATTAATGGCTGGTGTATATTAAAGCATAGATTAATGGCTGGTGTATGTTAAAGCATAGATTAATGGCTGGTGTATTGTGAAGCATAGATTAATGGCTGGTGTATATTAAAGCATAGATTAATGGCTGGTGTATATTAAAGCATAGATTAATGGCTGGTGTATATTAAGGAAGCTTAGATTACTGGCTGGTGTATATTAAAGCATAGATTAATTGCTTGTGTATAGTGAAGCATAGATTAATGGCTGGTGTATGTTAAAGCATAGATTAATGGCTGGTGTATATTAAAGCATAGATTAATGGCTGGTGTATATTAAAGCAAAGATTAATGGCTGGTGTATATTAAAGCATAGATTAATTGCTGGTGTATATTAAAGCATAGATTAATGGCTGGTGTATATTAAAGCATAGATTAATGGCTGGTGTATATGAAAGCATAGATTAATGGCTGGTGTAAAGCATAGATTAATGGCTGGTGTATAGTGAAGCATAAATTAGAGGAGAACTTCGGTGTAAAATTAAAATTGGCATGTTAAAACATCATACTGAGTTGCTATGTTTGCTGAGGGGCAAATTTGAGTTAGCCTGTTGCATTCAGAACTTAACTATTTTTTACCGTTTGTCCCAGAAGGCTAACAATGGAAGTGGTAGGTGCCCTTAGACGAAGCATGAAGATTACGCTATTATTAAACCATTAAAACAGCTCGAATAAACTCCACACTCCATCAGTAGCACAACAAAGGCCACAACATTCAAAACGAGGCACTGAGAACTTTGTAAGTGTACACAACATTTATTAATAAAACAGTTTTGACAGGCAGTACCTTGCTGTAGTTTCTCGTCGCCGCCATGATAAAAGTCTGCATGAGTCGATTGACGAACACGAACCAGCAGGAAAAATAGGAGGAGAGGTAGTACAATCGACTTGTTTGGACTTTCATCATGGCGGCGACGAGAAACAATTGCAAACTACTGCATGTAAGAACAGTTTTTTGAATAAACGTTGTGTACATTTACAAAGTTCTCAGTGCCTTGTTTTGAATGCCAGGGCCTTTGTTGTACTACCGATGGAGTGTGGAGTTTCTTCAAGCTGTTTTAATGGTTTAATAATAGCTTAATCTTCATGCTTCGTCTAAGGGCACCTACCACTTCCATTGTTAGCCTTCTGGGACAAACAGTAAAAAAATAGTTAAGTTCTGAATGCAACTGGCTAACTCAATTTTGCTCCTCAGCAAACATACCAACTCGGTATGATGTTTTAACGGGCCAATTTTCATTTTACACCAAAGTTCTCCTTTAATGGCTGGTGTAAAGCATAGATTAATGGCTGGTGTATAGTGAAGCATAGATAGATGGTGCAGGGGCGTGGCTACGTGGGGGCCAGGGGGGGCCATGGCCACCACTGGTCAAAGGATGGCCACCCCGCTGGCCCCCCTACGGACCCACCCTTTGTCTACTTGAACTTAATATTTTGCACTCACAATGAAAGCTTACTAGCTCGACAGATAGTTAAACAAAGTCAGCCAACAATAACAAGTCACTTTTCCTCATTTGGTCTTTACTTTTTAGTGAAACCGAAGCACAATAAAACACGAAATACAAATGAGCATCTGTCATTCAACGGTTAGCATAAGGCTAGCTTAACATTAGAAAGTCCATAGGCAGGCTAACCGCGATTAGCATCGCTATATTTAACATTTACTTTAAACACGTTAGATGTGTTTTTATAAAATACTCAGTAGGAATAACAAAAATAATATAAAGTTTAAAATCCACCAGTACTGTAACTTACAGATATGAATTCTCTGCGTCTTAAAAAAGAAACTGATTTAATAAAACTCTTTCCAGTCTCCCATAGTCAGGCAACTACCTGACTATGGCAAGCCTAGATGGACAAAATTCACTACAATTCTTGCAGGGGAAGAAAGTTATTTGTGTATTGTGGGAATTTAAAAAACCCTGATAGAAACATGACAGCCAGATGGAGTCTGCAGAGTTCATCTCAATGTGAAATTGTTTAGTCTACAAATATGGATACAAGCAGTGCTTAATTTGTAAAGTGGGAGGTCCCTGAGCGCAGAGGATGAGGTGCGCTTGCTAACAACGCTGTGCGCGCACACCAGAACTAAACTGCATTGTAATAACACTAGTTACATCAAATCAGGACAAATTCAGTTCAAAATTCATATTTAATGCCGTATTTAGTCAACAAAGCAAGACAATATAACTAATGCCAGTGTCAGGTCAACGGATCCAGTATAAATAGCTGCCGGAGCCAACGCCGGAGGTTCCAGAGCGCGCTCCGGCTTGCTTCCCCTCAAATTAAGCCCTGGATACAAGACAATTTCTGAAGCATCGTAACAGTAGGCTATCCCTGCTGCTAATGTAAGTAATATACTAAACTTAACATTTTCAGGTTAACTCGCCCACGTTTTGGTTCACGTTATAATCATGCAATTGACTCAACAAGATACCAAGGCTAAGTTAATCGTTAGGCACGTATTCACTGGCAGTCTCGGCCTACTGCTTTATTTATAAGATGCTAAATATATGTCTTATTTCTGAAGTTAGGCCTATTTTTTTTTCAAATGTTCTTCGGCATGTCATGGCATCAAACAATCTGTTATTTACATTCTTAAGAAATATCATAGCAAAACACTTTATTAAGCAGTAGGTGCATGTTAAGGCAACTATGACAGAAGCAAAAAGGAAACCATTTTATTTCCACAGTTGAGTTGTGTATGATACCATGCCATTGAACTGTTTTTATCAGCCAAATACATGATATCAGAATTTGTCGTAAATGATTTGTTTAGCCTGACAGCAACAGTTAATCACCATCAATATCACAAATGCTTTTAACCAATTTTAGCTTTAGCAAGTGCTAAAATACATGGAATTTGACACCGTTTTTTTTTTTATTGTTTTGTAATCATCTGTGCCTTTTGCTCCATAAAAAAGAGGTAAAAAGAGGTCTTATGGCGTGCGATGGGCATATGGAGAAAACACTGGACACTGGACAGGTCCGCCTTAATTGAATGACGACTGTGTGGCACCAGATATGCCACCAAATACACCAGAATACAGGAAATCAAATGTAGCCAATTAAAACATTTCTGGGGGAGGACCCCCCCGACCCCCAAACTACATTGGTCAAAGCATGGCCACCCCTTCAATAACGCTGGCCACCCTTTGGCCACCCCATGTAAAAAAAGTCTGGCTACGCCGCTGGGCTGGTGTATATTAAGGAAGCTTAGATTAATGGCTATGGTTAGTGCCACGTGTTCCTGGTGTTGGTAGGCAGTGCTTCCTCTCTGGTGTGTGTGTGTGTGTGGTTGTGTATCTCCTCTGTGGTGTGTGTATGCTGTTGTGCGTCTCCTCTGTGGTGTGTGTGTGTGTGTGTGTTGTGTGTCTCCTCTGTGGTGTGTGTGTGTGTGTGTGTGTTGTGTGTCTCCTCTGTGGTGTGTGTGTGTTTTTGTGTGCCGCTCTGTTGTGTGTGTGTGTCTCTGCTCTGAGTGGTGTGTGTGTGTGTGTGTGTTGTGTGTCTCCTCTGTGGTGTGTGTGTGTGTTGTTGTGTGTCTCCTCTGTGGTGTGTGTGTGTGTGTGTGTTGTTGTGTGTCTCCTCTGTGGTGTGTGTGTGTGTGTTTTTCTGTGCCGCTCTGTTGTGTGTGTGTGTCTGCTCTGAGTGGTGTGTGTGTGTGTGAGTTGTTGTGTCTCTGCTCTGAGTGGTGTGTGTGTGTGTGTGTGTTGTTGTGTGTCTTCTCTGTGGTGTATGTGTGTGGTTGTGTGTCTCCTCTGTGGTGTGTGTGTCTGGTTGTGTATCTCCTCTCTGGTGTGTGTGTGTGGTTGTGTGTCTGCTCTGTGTTGTGTGTGTGTGTGTGTGTGTGTGTGTGTCCTCTCAGTGGTGTGTGTGTGATGTGCTGGAGGCCATGGAACTGCAGTGCTGCTTATTGTTCTCAGAGCCCCTCTGCCGTCTGCTGCAGGCTCCATGTTCCACTACGGCAACTCGATTAGGACATTCGACCCGAAAGGCCACCAGACCATTAGTGGGCACGCCATTAATATCTAACTGCATGAGGGCTACAGACGGCCCCCAGGGGGTTTGACCAGCAAGGCTGTTCACCACAAGCCCTCTTCCTCCTTTCCCAAAGCATACACGGGCACTCCTCCGCTGGCCGGGTGCTGAGGAACATTTGGATGCAAAATCAGTTTAAAATAAATCTTATAAGTTTAGTTACCAAGCCAAATGTTTATGTGAGCTGAACTGGTCTGTTTGTACTGTGATCACTTCTTTTTCACCAGGTGAAGCACTGCTTTAAGTGGAACAGCAGGGAGGTGGCTGGTGATGGGCGATATGCCGATAATGAACTCTCTTCCGCTAGTTTGTTGCTTTTGTTTGCCCCCTGTAAAGGTGCCACACAAATAGACTGAGAAACAGCTTCTTTCCACAAGCCATCAGGCTAATCAACACAATGAAGAAAATGAAATGAACATTCCATGTGGATTCCATGAACATGTTACTGACATCCAAAAAACAATCTTACACACACTGATGTCCATGCTGCTTTCACTCTTACACTTTACCAGCTGCACCTTGACTTATTGCACCTTACATATTGCACATTTCATTTTTTACCTACACCAGCTACCAAGAATAGCTACTTCAAACTTTAATTCTTGTTGGAAGCGTATATGTTTACCTGTATGTCTTATGTCTATTTATTGTTGATGTCTGTGTACACTTCACGTCCATCAGTGTAGCTGTGTGTATGTGCGTGTGTGTGTTTCTAGTTTAAATTTCACATTTGGTGTCTGGTGAAACGCAATGTCAGTCCTCTGTGTACAGAGTGAATTGACAATAAAGTACACTTTGACTTTGACTAACACAGGTAAAAAACAGTTTCTGTGCCAGAGCTATAATTGCACTTCATTCTGAGAAGACTTAAAAAAGGAACATGGGGACTGTGCTGAAACTGTGGAATGTGATGCTTGATGTGTGGTATGTTTTTCTTATTTAACTTTTAACCTAGAAAAGTGAAGTCTCCTCCGTGCTCCTCTTCTTTACTATCTGGTGCGTCACGGGAGAGGACAAAGTTCTAATTGAGAAGGAGAATCACCGGAGCATCTCAGATATAGAAGATCAACTTTATTTAGAACAGTGCCAGACTAACGTTTCGATGTTAGCACGTCTTCATCATCATTATTTAGAACAGTGGCAGACTAACGTTTCGACATTAGCACATCTTCATCATCATTATTTAGAGCAGTGCCAGACTAACGTGTCGACGTTAGCACGTCTTCATCATCATTATTTAGAGCAGTGCCAGACTAACGTGTCGACGTTAGCACATCTTCATCATCATTATTTAGAGCAGTGCCAGACTAACGTTTCGACATTAGCACATCTTCATCATCATTATTTAGAGCAGTGCCAGACTAACGTGTCGACGTTAGCACGTCTTCATCATCATTATTTAGAGCAGTGCCAGACTAACGTTAGCACGTCTTCATCATCATTATTTAGAGCAGTGCCAGACTAACGTTTCGACGTTAGCACGTCTTCTCTATCTGAGATGCTCCGGTGATTCTCCTTCTTAATTAAGTTGTAACCTTTTAGTATTTTATTATTTTTAATTATTATGCTCGTGTACTTTAAGGATTGCACTTTTGAACTTCATTGCACTCATACAACGACAATAAAGGAATCCTGATTCTGATTCTGGTTCTAGTTGTAGGGGACCCGGGCCGGTACAGGCTTAGATCTGGGCCAGTACAGGGTGGCCTCACAGTCCTGTTTCCCGTTTTTGTTTACTGGTCTGCCCCCGGTCCTAACCATGTGAAACGCACTTTGACCCCGGCTTTAGGACTTAAAAATACTTATTTTATTGATATTGACTGCAAAACTTGGAATGTCCCTGTTTGCTTGCATACAAATGACATTACACTTAGCTGATGCTTTTATCCAGAGTGACTTACAGTTATTTACAGGGTTTCAGTTACAGTCCCTGCAGCGGTGTGGGGTCAGATGCCTTGCGCAAAAGCATTTCAGCCATGGGTAGGATGGGATTTGAACCTATGACTCTCCGATCCCAAGCCCAACTCCCTCAGCACTAGACCACAGATGCCCTTCATAAACATGCTAGATGTTCATCTCAGAGGTCTGGTCAGCCTGGGTAGGGCCAGAGCCTGCTGATTGCTATCTGGGCCTTGAGTTGTGGGACAACACTGTCTCCTGTCCCTGCCTCGACACCGCTGTGTGACCACTGGAGCCTGTAAATGAAGGTGGCTGATTGCTAAGTGACCTTTTCTGGCGGTCAGCATGGTGCTGGTGATGGAGTGCCACTGCCTGGGGCCCAAACAAAGCCCCTGTTTTCAGCTGTAGCCATGACAACAGAGGCAGATATCTCCCTTGACATCGGCACCTGTGTGTCTGTCTGCCAGTCACATGTGAAAGCACCTGTTCGCAAGTCAGGCATTTGAAATACTCACCCTGAAATTAGAATAGAATAGAATGTACCTGTATTCTATTTTGATTTCAGTTTAAGTCCTTTGATTATTATAAAGGGATATAAGAAATTGAAAAATCACTTGAGTAAAAATGCAACATTGAGCCCCAGTGCAGGGTGTTCAGAGCCCTATTTTAGATTAATTAATGTACTTTAGGAGCTTTTAAAAGACACTCATTTGATCTGAATCCCTTTGTGTGCCCTCTCTCTCACACACACTCTCTCACACACACATATCCTTTTTACTTGACATCTTGTTCTGACCATAGCGGGTGTGTCTGTGTCCTTAGAGATGATGGTGTACCGTGTGTTTGTGTCCTTAGCGATGATGGTGTACTGTTTGTTTGTGTCCTTAGCGATTACCGTGTGTTTGTGTCCTTAGCGATTACCGTGTGTTTGTGTCCTTAGCGATTACCGTGTGTTTGTGTCCTTAGCGATTACCGTGTGTTTGTGTCCTTAGCGATTACCGTGTGTTTGTGTCCTTAGCGATTACCGTGTGTTTGTGTCCTTAGCGATTACCGTGTGTTTGTGTCCTTAGCGATTACCGTGTGTTTGTGTCCTTAGCGATTACCGTGTGTTTGTGTCCTTAGCGATTACCGTGTGTTTGTGTCCTTAGCGATTAGTGTGTGTTTGTGTCCTTAGCGATGATGGTGTACTGTTTGTTTGTGTCCTTAGCGATTAGTGTGTGTTTGTGTCCTTAGCGATTACTGTGTGTTTGTGTCCTTAGCGATTACTGTGTGTTTGTGTCCTTAGCGATTACTGTGTGTTTGTGTCCTTAGCGATCATGGTGTACCGTGTGTTTGTGTCCTTAGCGATCATGGTGTACCGTGTGTTCCGCACTGAGAGCAAGCGCAGTGTGAAGATCCTGCATGCTGTGCTGCATGCCCTGACGCTCCTCATCAGCGTCATCGGTAAGATCAGCCCCTCCAATGCTTCTTGCACCTCCTCTCTCCTCCAACGCCTCTCACACCTCTTCTCTCCTACTCCTCTCCTCTTCTCTCCTCCTCTTCTCTCCTCCTTTACTCTCCAACGCCTCTCTCACCTCCTCTCTCCTCCTCTCTCCTCCAACGCCTCTCACACCTCTTCTCTCCTACTCCTCTCCTCTTCTCTCCTCCTCTTCTCTCCTCCTTTACCCTCCAACGCCTCTCACACCTCCTCTCTCCTCCGCTTCTCTCCTCCTTTACTCTCCAACGCCTCTCACACCTCCTCTCTCCTCCGCTTCTCTCCTCCTTTACCCTCCAACGCCTCTCACACCTCCTCTCTCCTCCGCTTCTCTCCTCCTTTACTCTCCAACGCCTCTCGCACCTCCTCTCTCCTCCGCTTCTCTCCTCCTTTACTCTCCAACGCCTCTCGCACCTCCTCTCTCCTCCGCTTCTCTCCTCCTTTACTCTCCAACGCCTCTCGCACCTCCTCTCTCCTCCGCTTCTCTCCTCCTTTACTCTCCAACGCCTCTCACACCTCCTCTCTCCTACTCGTGTGCTTTTAAAACCAGAGGAACACAGGACAGAGATACACATGGCAAGCTTTGTTAAATATGAGTTTAAACATGTGCTTAAATGTGTGCTTTGTTATATATGAGTTTAAACGTGTGCTTTGTTATATATGAGTTTAAACGTGTGCTTTGTTATATTTGAGTTTAAACGTGTGCTTTGTTATATATGAGTTTAAACGTGTGCTTTGTTATATTTGAGTTTAAATGTGTGCTTTGTTATATTTGAGTTTAAACGTGTGCCATGTTATATTTGAGTTTAAACGTGTGCCATGTTATATTTGAGTTTAAACGTGTGCTTTGTTATATTTGAGTTTAAACGTGTGCTTTGTTATATTTGAGTTTAAACGTGTGCTTTGTTATATTTGAGTTTAAACGTGTGCTTTGTTATATTTGAGTTTAAACGTGTGCTTTGTTATATTTGAGTTTAAACGTGTGCTTTGTTATATTTGAGTTTAAACGTGTGCTTTGTTATATTTGAGTTTAAACGTGTGCTTTGTTATATATGAGTTTAAACGTGTGCCATGTTATATTTGAGTTTAAACGTGTGCCATGTTATATTTGAGTTTAAACGTGTGCTTTGTTATATTTGAGTTTAAACGTGTGCTTTTAAAACCTGTCAGGCATTGTGGCAGTGTTCCAGTTCCATAGTGCCAGCAGCATCCCACACATGTACTCCCTCCACGCCTGGTGTGGGATGCTGACCTTCGTGTTGTTCATCGCACAGGTAAACAACCCCACTCCTCACCTCCCTGTCCTTCACACCTGCTTAATCATGTGCATGCAGCTTCACCCCTGAACAGGTTTCTTGTTTTCCACAGTTCATAACATTATCATTACAATTCTACTCAGACTGGGACAGGCGTTTTAATATAATCTCAGAATAATTTTGCATAATAAGATTTTCCTGCATAAATGCACAAAATGTTGAAGTGAAGGCCACTGATCGTAAGATTTTGACAGTGAGGGTGATGATGATGATGATGATGATGATGCAGAAATACAGCTGCACTAACGGCAGTTACCAAACTAAACGGCTAATTGCAGCAAATCCTTAAACTTGTGCCAATCTGCAAAACGGGCAAGACTGCAAAATCCTGGAGAAACTTACATAGCAAATGTATTAAAACTGTTTTTTTTAATTGGCTATAAAGCAAGGGTGTAAATTAACTTTGAAAAATGTGAACTTTTACCAGCCACTGACAAATAAATGATAAAATTCACCAGCCACTCAATAGTAAATTATTATTTTGTGTCCAAAATTTACCAGCCCCTTGCATATTTTACCAGCATTTGGTTGGTGGCGTAGCTGGTGTGAAATTCCATCCCTGCTATAAAGACGTCATTAATGGAAATGTTATTCACTTCAGTCACATCCTGTTTCTGTTATCAGTCTTAATAATTACCCCAGATGTTTCTGTTATCAGTCTTAATAGTTACCCCAGATGTTTCTGTTATCAGTCTTAATAATTACCCCAGATGTTTCTGTTATCAGTCTTAATAGTTACCTCAGATGTTTCTGTTATCAATCTTAATAATTACCTCATATTTCAGTTATCAATTTTAAGGTACCTCAGATATTTCTATCAATTTTAATAGTTACCTCAGATATTTCTGTTATCAATCTTAATAGTTATCGCAGATATCTCTGTTATCAATCTTAATAGTTACCTCAGATGTTTTAGATTTAGAACATTGACTCCCTCGGGTACAAAGCCCAGCTACCAAAACTTTGGGTGATATAGAATCTTATCTACTGTTAGTAGCTATCTGTAAGTATGAGGTGAGTATCCTTCTCATGCTGTGTGCTTTCCTACCGCAGTGGCTGCTAGGATTTCTGTTCTTCCTGTTTCCGGGGGCGACGGCGTGGCTGCGGAGCTGCTACCTGCCTCTGCACGCGTTCTTTGGGCTGGTGCTGTTTGGACTCGCTGTCGCCACCTGCCTGCTGGGCATGGTAGAGAAGCTGCTCTTCTCCATCTTGTGAGTGCTGCTCCCTCCTGGCCCTCTGTGGATCTCCATCTATCTAATCCTTCTCTTATTCTCCTTTCCATCTTTCTCGCTACCATTTTCTTCTCCCTCGCTAATGCCTAAACCCTAGGACTTAAACCCTAGGTCATATTCACTGTGTTCTTTGAACACTGCCAAAACACACACTCTAGGTCCATACGACAAACAATGTAATATCATATTTATCCTTTCTTAATGCAACACTAAGTACTTTTTTCAACCTCAAAATAATGTTTCCGTAACGCTCTATGGGCTATAACTGCACTAAGTTAGAAGGAGCTCTGTGATTCTCTGTCATTTCTACCTCTACCGACCGAAGACGAAAACTACTTTGTGTTGATAAATAAAGGACCTTATCTTAATTGCAGCTGAAATGCTATTGACCGTGATCTGTGGCACCTCTTTCCTGTCCCCAGAGACACCTACTCCAGGTTCACTGCAGAGGGGGTTCTGGCCAACTGTCTGGGGATGGTGCTGCTGGGGTACGGGGTGCTGGTGGGGTACGTGCTGACCCGAGACGACTTCAGACGGCCCCCCCACCCTGAGGAGGAGGCGCTGTCTGTGCACTTCAAGACCCTGACAGAGGGGGGTGCCACCTCCCCTTGACTGCCCACTCTCCATGCTGTCTTAGGTGGGGTGGGAGGAAAAACAGACATTGAGGACCACAACTGCGCAGTGAATTAGTGTTTTGCTGTAGTGATGAGTGATGTCTGTATGATGCCTGTACATGTAGTGACGTATCTGCTGGGTCACCCCAACTAAATGTAATTACTAGGCATGGCATGAGCAGCTTCTACAGGTCTAGATGGCTATGACAAACAACACAACACTAAATACTTCAGTTGTACTACAATATCATGTGCCTTTATGAACTCCCAGTCTGCCATTTTAAATGTAAAGAGCTGCTGCTGAATCAGACATACATGCCGACACCACAGTGTCCAGACTAGCAGTGGCTAACCAAACGAAATGTTATCTGTTTACAATCAACATATTTTACATTCCATCTCACAGTGGCTGTCCAGTTTAGCTGGTCTTGGTGAACTACAAGAAGCGCCAAGCTTAAAGGAGGCGTGCCATCTACTGTGTCTTTTAACAAATGTTTAAATATTTAAAAGGATTAAGGCTGAGTATATTATGAAGTGCACATGAGAAAATGTACTAATAACTCAGTTTTAAAGTAGTGTTAGCATGTGATTGTAAATGTGTGTATATTTTGCACTGCATGTTCCTATCCAGCCCTCTGCACACGTGCCTTCATGTAGGGAATCAGTGTGAACCTGTTGGGGTGCCAATGCTTTAGTCATGAGTGTGCTCTGCATAACCACAATAGGAGAAGAACTAACCAACCAACCAACCGTGTCAATGTGTATGTGTATGCTCACAGTGTATTTTGACACTTGTGTCGATGCTGTAAATGCTGCTTGTCAGAGTTGTGTGTGACTCTGTGTAATGATGTTGTGTGTGTGACACTGTGTAATGATGTTGTGTGTGTGACACTGTGTAATGATGTTGTGTGTGTGTGTGTGACTGTGTAATGATGTTGTGTGTGTGTGTGTGTGTGACTCTGTGTAATGATGTGTGTGTGACGCTGTGTAATGATGTGTGTGTGTGTGTGTGTGACTCTGTGTAATGATGTGTGTGTGACTGTGTAATAATGTTGTGTGTGTGTGTGTGTGTGTGTGTGACTCTGTGTAATGATGTGTGTGTGACGCTGTGTAATGATGTGTGTGTGTGTGTGTGACTGTGTAATGATGTGTGTGTGTGTGTGTGTGTGACTGTGTAATGATGTGTGTGTGTGTGTGTGTGACTCTGTGTAATGATGTTGTGTGTGTGACACTGTGTAATGATGTTGTGTGTGTGTGTGTGTGTGTGACTGTGTAATGATGTTGTGTGTGTGTGTGTGTGTGACTCTGTGTAATGATGTGTGTGTGACGCTGTGTAATGATGTGTGTGTGTGTGTGTGTGTGACTCTGTGTAATGATGGTGTGTGTGTGTGTGTGTGTGTGTGTGTGTGACTCTGTGTAATGATGGTGTGTGTGTGTGTGTGTGTGTGTGTGTGTGTGTGTGTGTGTGACTCTGTGTAATGATGTTGTGTGTGTGTGTGTGTGTGTGTGTGTGTGTGTGACTCTGTGTAATGATGTAAGTGGTGAGTGAAGAGCAAAACGATACTGAAAACACGCAGGCAAGCACGTCTCATAGTCCATCTTTGTTTTCTTCCATTTTAAATAAGTACAGTATTTCCTCATACACACAGCCGATTGTACATTTTACAGTCGCTTAATGGGGTTAAAAACAAAGCATTCTCCGTTGTCTTCCTTGGCAAAAGGTCACATTTACACACAACGTACAGAAACCCGGCAATCAGCAAGCCCCCGACGAGGAACAAAAGTAGAAAAAAGAGAAAACCCTTTAAAGCCTCTTCTCCCTGCAATAAAAAAATGTGCGCGCACACACAGACACGCACCATTGCAAACACACACACACACACACACACACACAGTTGCAAACTCACCAACCAGTGTCTGCTTGAATGTGTGACTCAGCAGAGAGCATGCATTCTTTAGTGGAATCTTTATGTACAGTAATTACACCAAACTTAGAGATTTATACATATAAAAACATTGGCTGAAAATACTTTCTGCAACTCGTACTACTTCCTGCTTTGACCTCTGACATCACACGGATACTTCCTGTCTCTGTAAGAGTGGTCCTGACGTGATGGTTGCCATGCCAACTGGTGATATTCTTTCTTAAAACCGTACGAGCCAGAGAGCTTTGGACCAAGACGGGGGATGTGTCGATTAAGGGGTCCAAAGCCTGTAGCCTCTCTTCAAAATCTGGATTCAGCACAGAGCTGAAAAGGAACACAATTCAATATGCTGTCACCAAACTCATCCTCACATGGAGTGCAACCAATATGCTGCATATATTATAACCACATAATATGCTGTCACTACTCCCACTGCTTCTTACATCTGCTTTATCCCAACCGATGATGCTCAGACTGCTCGTAGCTAACTGTACACCTCATGCCACTCTCTCTCCCCCCCCCCTCCCTCTCTCTTTCTCCTCCCTCTCTCTCTCTCTCCTCCTCCCTCCCCTAACTGCTCACTGTTTATCCAGTGACCTCTAACTGCAGCGTGGAAGCTCTACTCTACTCTTCAGTTTCCTGTTCCACCTCAGAGGAAGTCACATGGCGCGAGGCACCGATTAGTGTGCCCGCTATAGGTCAGCCTCGGGGTCACATGACGCCTCTCAGAGGTGGGCCAACAGACCAGCAGAACCAAGAACCTTTTCCTCTTTTCCTTCCAGTCCTATAACTGCCTGTCCAACCTTTCAAAAACAAGCGGGAAGGTAAACAATTTACAATCAAGTACAGAAAAAAAATTAGGTATATATATTTATATATTTTTATATTCAGAATTATTTTACAAACATAACTTAAATATGAGTTCTTTCGCTTTCTGCTATGTACAGATTTTCCCTGGTGTCAGATTTATTTCAAGTCCCGTTTATAGACCGGCACAGCAGTGTGTGTGTGCTGTTCTGAGCGGATCTCTGCTGAAGCAGGGGCACTTCCAGAGGAGAGCAGAGGCTGCGATTCATTAGCCCCACAAGGGTGAACTGAGACAGGGGAGAGGCGACTGGACATCTCCCTTCTCCCGGGCTGGACGGTCTCAGGTGCTAAAGCCGACACACCAGCTGACCTTAGATGACCTTCAAGATGACCTTCAGCTCTCCTGGGTTCCCTCAGAGGATGGCTCTCCTGCACTGGCCCACGCCACATGGCGAGCAGCCTCACTGTGCCCCTGAATGCCTGTCCTCATTTACAAAGCTTAACTAATAGCCACCACTGACACAGAGAACAAAAGCAGCACTTGGATGTGCCCTTCTAAGACCTGTTGCTGTTTATACTGCAGTATATTCATATTTCTGTAAGGCCACACTATAAACGGTTAAGTATTAAAAATCGAATATCTATCCAAGCTCCATTTTCCCTCCTGAATGATCTCCAGTTTGCGCCTGTGCTCTGCGCCCCTTTGTCACCTGTTTGGGAAAGCCAGCGTTAGGACAATGACATTAGACTGACGTGTGGCGTCAGCATTAGGACAATGACATTAGACTGAGGCGTGGCGTCAGTGGTGTGTAGTTTTGGGAATGTTCTAGAGTGTCAACGACTGGACAGCTAAAATCCCCCAGCTGCTATGAAAGCTTATCGGGAAAGCGGGAAAGTCTGTAAGCGATGCGCGCGCGTGTGTGTGTGTGTAGCGTGGTGGCCTCCAGCAGCCTGCCTACACGTTGGACTCGACGAAGGGCCTCTTTGGCTTGATGGGGGAGGTGGGGCCGGCGCGGTCGCTGCGGCCCGTATGCCGGTACTCGCCCGCGTCCTGGTAGGCCTGTGCCACGGGTAGCGTCCGCGCCAGCTTCACGTCCGGGTAGGTGGGCGCCTGGCTCACGCGGCCCGTGGCGTCGGACCCGGAGCCGGAGCCGGGCGGCCCGTAGCAGTCGTCCTCCAGCAGGTGGCCGTTGTGGGCGTTGTTGGTACGGTTGTAGTAGGCGATGTGGCTGTAGCCCGCGCCGCTGGGCGAGGTGGCGGGGCTGGTGACCACGTCCAGCGAGGACACTGCCCAGGAGCGCGAGGACAAGGACGAGGACGAGGGGGGTGGCTGCGGCCCGAGGTACTGCTGCTGCGCGCGCGCCGTCTTGTCGGTGACGCCCATGAAGGGTGTGGCGCGGGACCGCAGGGCCTCTCCGGGGTAGGTGCCCCCCAGGACGCGCATGTCCAGCGGGCCCTGGGGCGGGGACGCAGGGGACGGCTCGTCGCAGAAGCCGCCCTCGTACGACAGCTTGAGCGGGATCTCCATCTGCTGGGCGGAGGCCGAGGGCCTGAAGCCTGGGCCTAGATTTACGGCCGAGCCCCCGCCCAGGCTGCCGCTGGAGGGGGAGAAGCGCAGGCCCACGCTCTGGGAATGGATGAGCGGGCGCGGGGTGGGCGGGTGCGGCTTGGGCTCGGCGGCGCTGACGGGCCGGCGGAGCGCGTGCGGGTTCTCGGGCGAGCCCAGCTGAGCCTGCTGCCGCTCCGGGTCTTGGTGCCCAGCCGGGTAGTACGCTGCCGACTGGCTGCGGCTGATCTGGGGTGCGTGCCCGTAGCGCAGGCCCCCCGTCACGGGCCTCGGGTAGGCCGAGCACGGCCTCGGGAGCGGCTCCTCCTCCGGCGGCCCCGGGTCCACGCTGACGGCACGCCGGTACGCCGCGCTCAGGCCGCCCTGGACGTGCAACGGCCCACCGCCCCCCCCGTAGCCGTAGCCTCCCTCCAGCAGGTCGTCCGCGTCAGGCCCGCGGGTGCTCACGGAGTGGGCCATCTGGCCGTAGGCGTTGCCGGCCAGCACGGCGCTGGAGTGCACCGCGGCGCTTGGCTGGTTGGTGCGCACGATCTGGGCCTTGGCGGGCTGCAGCCACTGGCCCTGCGACGCCGACACCTGGACCTGGACCGGGCCCGGCACCTGCTGCGGCAGCTGGAAGGAACGCTGGCCCGCCATCTTGGACAGCGGCGACTTGGGCCGGCCCGCGTGGGGGTGGTGGTGCGGGTAAGGGTGGGGGTGGTGCTGGGGCGGCTGCAGCGGTGGCGCCTCCTGCTGGTAGCGCGCGGTTGCGGCGGAGGCCGACTGGGGCCGGTAGAGGCCCGCGCCCTCGGAGGAGGTGGGGCTGGCACGGTACTGGGGCCCGCGGCGGAGGGGCGAAGGGGGTGGGCTGAAGTGGTAGGAGCCCGGCTGGGGAGGGGCCTGGTGGGCCGGGGAGGTGTGGGGGGGGCTGGGCCGGAAGTGGGCGCTCTGGTGGGTGGGCGAGAGCGAAGAGGGCGAGGTGGACTGGTAGCCCTGGCGCGAGGACGGGGACACGGAGGGGGGGCTGGGGTGCAGCTCGAAGGCCTGGCCCACCGAGGGGCCCCCCGACAGGTAGGGCGGGTCGCGGTGCCCGGGTGAGGGGGGCACGTTCTGGATGACGGGCAGCGCTGAGGGGCTGCGGCGCGTCCCGGGCCCCGTGCCGCCCCCTAGTGGCAGGCCCTCCGTGTCGGGCTCCAGGTAGTCCTCGTCCTCCTCGAACAGGTCCTGCACGGGCTCCACGTCGGCCAGGCGGGGCTCCAGGGCGGCGGGGGTTCTGATTGGCTCCCGGTGGCGGTCGTGGGGCGGGGACGGGGGCGGGTCCAGATCCTGTTGCTGGGCAACCTGCCGACACTCCTCCTCCACGCGCTGCAGCAGGCGCTGGATCTCGCGGTTGCTGGGGCACAGACGCATGGCTTCACTCAGGTCCTCCAGGGCTGCGTGGAACTGCCTGTGAGGCGGAGGGAAAGAGGGACAGGGACGGCGATGGGAAGAACAGAGATGGATAGATAGAGAGATGAAATAACGAGAGCGGAAGAGTGTACAAATTGAATGGATGAGTGCGCATAGAAAGAGTGGAGCAGGGAAAGAGGGATAGAGGAGAGAGAAAGAGGAGAGCAGAAGTGTTGAGGATCAATGTTGGCAGAGAAGGGATGACATGGAGTAGAAGAGTGGATGGCAGGAAGAGGAAAGGGGAGAAAAAGGTCTAGTTAAGTACATGACAACACGAAGTAAGATCATACAATATCTCTGGAATCAGTGACCAGGAAAGATCTTTCTAGAATCGTTTGGTCACCACAGAAAGTGTGTGTGATATTTACTTCAGGTGGAATCTTACGGCATGGTCTTTTATTGTTTTAATCTTACAAGACTACTGTAAAGACAGGTCAGATATTATTAGCCCTTACTGGGTGGCGTTAATATCTGCTGTGAAAGCTGGTCAGGAGCTGAAGATGTACAGTATGGAGAAACACAAGGCAACATACGGCAGAAAAAAAACCTGGGTGAAGGAACTGAGCATGCCCAGAGAGTGAGATTTATGGGGTGTGAGGCGGAGTGAACGTGTATGACAATACTATTGCAGGCCGCCTACAGCCTGAACACTATTACAGGCCGCCTACAGCCTGAACACTACTACAGGCCCACTACAGCCTGAACACTACTACAGGCCCACTACAGCCTGAACACTATTACAGGCCGCCTACAGCCTGAACACTACTACAGGCCCACTACAGCCTGAACACTACTACAGGCCGCCTACAGCCTGAACACTATTGCAGGCCCACTACAGCCTGAACACTACTACAGGCCCACTACAGCCTGAACACTATTACAGGCCCACTACAGCCTGAACACTATTACAGGCCCACTACAGCCTGAACACTGCTGCAGGCCCACTACAGCCTGAACACTACTACAGGCCCACTACAGCCTGAACACTATTACAGGCCGCCTACAGCCTGAACACTATTGCAGGCCCACTACAGCCTGAACACTACTACAGGCCCACTACAGCCTGAACACTATTGCAGGCCCACTACAGCCTGAACACTACTACAGGCCCACTACAGCCTGAACACTATTACAGGCCCACTACAGCCTGAACACTATTACAGGCCCACTACAGCCTGAACACTACTACAGGCCCACTACAGCCTGAACACTACTACAGGCCGCCTACAGCCTGAACACTATTACAGGCCGCCTACAGCCTGAACACTATTGCAGGCCCACTACAGCCTGAACACTATTACAGGCCGCCTACAGCCTGAACACTATTGCAGGCCCACTACAGCCTGAACACTATGACAGGCCCACTACAGCCTGAACACTATGACAGGCCCATTACAGCCTGAACACTACTACAGGCCGCCTACAGCCTGAACACTACTACAGGCCCACTACAGCCTGAACACTACTACAGGCCCACTACAGCCTGAACACTACTACAGGCCCACTACAGCCTGAACACTATTACAGGCCCACTACAGCCTAAACACTATTACAGGCCCACTACACCCTGAACACTGTGACAGGCCCACTACAGCCTGAATACTCTGACAGGCCGCCTACAGCATAGTTTCAGCCTGAATACTGTGACAGATCCACTAGAGTACAGTTTCATCCTTTCACCCTTCTATTTAAACACGTCCAACTGAGAAACCAGCCAGCACCAACACCACTAACAGCACGTCCACTAACAGCACATCCACTAAGAGGATTTCTTAGTCAGGAAGTCTGCCATAGGGTCACAGAAATGACCTCATGTGGTTCAGAAGCCAAACTAAAGCTTTAGCTTTAGCCACTGATGATGGGAAGGGTTAGGAGGCCCTCACTAACAAAAACAAAAACAAACAAAAAAGAAGCGCGACGAGAGCCCGCCTTTGGCTCCTGTCTGTCTTCTCCGTCTCTATGGTTACCTGCTGCTGCGCTTGGCGCGGGCCCGGGCGTAAAAGGCCTCGTACGATTTGGGTTTCAACTCTAGAGCCCTGCTGGCAAACTCCTCAGCCATCCCAAAGTCCTGCAAGCAACAACAGGGCCAACAGTCATTCACAAGAGCCCAGCACACAGGCTTACACACACACACACACACACACAAACAGGTGATGAAACATGTTCAACTAAAAATGACAATGTAAAGGTTCGTGAGGTAAACACATTTATAAATGCGCATACACACCCACAGACACATGAAGGTACAGGTAAAAATGGCTTCCATATATGCTTCAGAGGGCAAACTTAAAATATACTGTCATGCTGCCCATGTGAACACACACACACACACACACACACACACACACACACACACACACACACACACACATACACACCTATTTGCAGACACACAACATGGACACACCTTACATATGTATATGCATAGGCAGGAACACAGACGCACGCACGCACACACACACACACACACACAGATGAGGGACACACATATGCCCTCAACAGTTAGTCTGAGTCTGTCTACAACTGCAACCCCCAACAACAGCTCTGAGAAACAACCCTTGTGTTGCCATAGTAACCAAGGAGACAACAACAACAAAAATGTAAAGACAAAACAGAAGAGCAAATGAAAATGCTAAACAAACGGAAGAAAACAGCATGATCAACAACTCTAAACCAGAGTGAGTATGACAGATGAGCAGGGGCAGTGGTAATGCTGATCTAAATGACACTATTTTATCAGTAAGGGATGAATTTGTCTTCTGTGTTCCTTGTCAGTCATTGACAGGCGGTCTTTAAACCCACCATGAGAAGTACTGCAGTTTGTTTCTGGGCTTTGCAGGCAAAACATGATTTTGGGATTTAACCTCAATTCTCAAGACAAACGGGTAATAGCAGGTAAGAAAACCGCTGGAATCATGAGATACAAATACACACACTTCATCAGCTGAAAATGCCGGTGTGAGAATCTCTGAATGCCGGTGTGAGAATCTCTGAATGCCGGTGTGAGAATCTCTGAATGCCTGTGTGAGAATCTCTGAATGCCTGTGTGAGAATCCTGACCGTGAGATTGAAGTAAAGTTGTTTTCTGACAACATATAAAAATGCTGCAACTGTGACATCTGTGAAGAAGAAGGAGAGGACAGTGGGCATAGAGAGAGAGAGAGAGAGAGAGAGAGAGAGAGAGAGAGAGAGAGAGAAGAGAGAGAGTGTGTGTGTGTGAGAGATAGAGAGTGAGAGAGAGAGAGAGAGAGAGAGAGTGAGTGTGTGTGTGTGTGAGAGAGAGAGAGAGTGAGTGAGAGAGAGTGAGTGTGTGTGTGAGAGAGAGAGAGAGTGAGTGAGAGAGAGTGAGTGTGTATGAGAGAGAGAGTGAGTGTGTGAGAGAGAGAGAGAGAGTGAGTGAGATAGTGAGAGAGAGTGAGTGTGTGTGAGAGAGAGAGAGAGAGTGAGTGTGTGTGTGTGTGAAAGAGAGAGAGTGTGTGTGTGTGAGAGAGAGAGTGAGTGAGAGAGAGTGAGTGTGTGTGTGTGAGAAAGAGAGAGAGAGTGAGTGTGTGTGTGTGAGAGAGAGAGAGAGTGAGTGTGTGTGTGAAAGAGAGAGAGAGTGAGAGAGAGTGAGTGTGTGTGTGAGAGAGAGAGTGTGAGAGAGAGAGAGAGTGTGTGTAAGAGAGAGAGAGAGAGCAATACACAGAGAAAGAAAGAGACAGAGAGAGAGAGAGAGGGGAAGGAGGGAGAGACAGAAAGAAAGAGGGTGGTAGAGGGGAGAGTGAGACAGAGGAGGCTCAGGGAGAGAGGGAGAGAGGGAGAGAGGGAGACAGAGGAGGCTCAGGGAGAGAGGGAGAATGAGAGACACAGACAGGGAGAGAGAGAGACAGACAGAGAGACAGACAGACAGACAGAGGGAGAGAGGGAGAGTTCAAACAGACTTTAAAGAAACAATCGCTAAAGTTGAAGAGAGGGGAGACGCACGTTCATTTTCCTGCGGCAGCGCGACAGGTTGAGCAGCAGCGACACTTTGAGCTCTCGGAACGTCTTCAGGTCCTCGCTGAAGCCCTCGCGAGGAAACTTCTTCAGCGCATACTGGTACCGCTGGGCAGCCTCCTTCACCTTGCCCTTCTGCAGTGACACACACACACACACACGCATGTACAGACACACACACACACACACGCATGCACAGACACACAGACACACAAAGACATACACATGAATACATAGAAACATTTACAGTACTTTTCAAACCCTATAATACACATGTACATTACCAGGCGGTCACTTGGCCAAAAAATAATTGACAGTTTTTATCTTCTGAAATATTAACTCCTACTATTATGTGTTGCACATAAGTCACACGCCATATTTGTAAAAAGTTACTGTGCGTACTGTGCACAAGGCTTACCTTGTAGAACCCATCTCCTTCCTCCATCAGCTTGCTGAGTAGCACGATCATAATGTCTGGTTTTGAGGTGGCCATCGCCCATGTCGCTGGACCTGCAGTCAAACAAGGTGCATGATGGGTAAGCTTGAATAGGAGCAACGCAAGGATGCTTCTTCTACTTGTGAACTGGCTGTATGGGGCAGATATAGCCTACGTTCTTCTGTGACATCACCCAGATGGTGTGTCCTGATTGGTGGTAGGCAGTAAGCAGGAAGTGCAGGAGGAAAGTAAAGACAGGTCAATGCAGTCTGTGTACCACCCTGTTCTCCAATGCTCATTAAGGCCTCCGAGCCCTCAAATCTGCTGTTACTTTGCTTTCTATCAACATGAATTACAGGCCCAAAGTCCATCCAGGGCTCTTTTTGTCTGGGTAAGCACAGAAGACAGACCTGTTTGCACTGAGATGTGAGGCTAGCAGCAGGAAGAGGAACATAATGGAGGGCTGAATGAAGTCGTTAGTAGTAAAGTCGAATGTTAGTAGTAACCTACAAGAGTTTGTAGTAGGGTTACTTGCAGGGCGAATTTTGTTTTTGTGTATTGCCCTGAATTTTGACCCTTTGAGGTTTCCATATTTCAGGCTCAAGAGATACCACTTCGTTCTGTCAGCAGCACAGCAGGACCACAGCAACAGCTGGCTATTCCACGGCAATGCAAACCAACAGCCACACATGCAGTTCTGCTGTTTCCCCACCAGGGGGCATGCATGGATCACAGGATAGATATGGCAAGAGAAGTCCAGAAATCCCCAGCTTCACACTGCATCCGCGTCACTGAATCCTTGCCTTGAATGGTGTAGTGTGCAGGATGCTGTGCTAGCGAGTGATTTGGGACACAGCCTCCACATGCATTGCTGCGAGTTCTACAATGGAGCAGGGAGAATGTGTAGCATTTCACTATGCAGGCATGGCACCAATGAATGAATGACACCCAAGCAAGCTGTAGACACCTCATCCACACAGACCACACTCCGAATGTAACAGCAACTCTGCCTCACTCCCCTCCACTTATGGAGGGCGGAATGAGAAGTGTGGGGGCCCAGAATGAACCCACAAACACACAGCACAGGTCCAGATAGGGAACAGGACAACACAGAGGGGGTCGGGGGAGGGGAACTGGGTCGGGGTCGGGCTGGGGCAGCGTTGTCGGGTAAGCACAGACACAGAGACTGGGGTTTACCTCGCGCTCGACTGGGGAGGGTCTGACATCCTGGTTACGGAGGAGGGTAGCGGAATGCAAGCAGGGTGAGGGGTGAGGGGGTGAGGGGTAAGGGGGTAAAGGGTGAGAGGGTGAGGGGTGAGGGGGTAAGGGTCGAGGGGGTGAGGGGTGAGAGGGTGAGGGGTGAGGGGGTAAGGGGTAAGGGGTGAGGGGGTGAGGGTCAAGGTCAGGGTGGGGGTGGGTGATAGATGGAAATGTGTGAGTCGTGTTAGGTATTGGTGGGGGCGATGACATGGACAGAGAGAGAACACACACCCATTTACCAACCCAAAAAGAGAACATCCCAGACTCAGCAGAGGTGTGTGTGTGTGTGTGTGTGTGTGTGTGTGTGTGTGTGTGTGTGTGAAACAGAGACGGAGGAGGATTGGGGGTGGGGGTGGGGGTGGGAAAAGAGCACAAAAAGCAGCCGTAAGAACTAGGAGCAGAATCGTCGGAGAGAGAGAGAGAGAGAGGGAGAGAGACAGACAGACAGAGAAAGACAGGAAGGGAGAGAGAGGGATGAAAAAGTGAGAGAGAAAGAGGCACAGAGGTAGAGGAATGGGGAAGCTAGAGGAAGAAAAACAGACAGCCAATAACAGCAGAAGCAGTGCTTGTGCAGAGGCGAGCGCGCAGCACCAGTAGCTTTAGCATAACTGCTAGCAGCTAGCGCTAACAACGCTAACAGTGCTAGCAGTGCAGCTCATCAGAGGATCATTAGTGGGAGCAGAGGAGGACAACCAGGACAGTCTAAAGAGAGGACATGTGATGGCTTATTCCAAATTGGTACCAATATGGAATATAGACTCTTGTAAACTCAACATTAGGGTGAGTTCTGAGGTAGGGTGACCAGATTTCCAGAGTCTAAAACCGGGACACTATGTGTGACGTCATGCGCGTGCACATTCTCTTAGGCATTGTCGTGTAGTAGTCTAGTCTGCTATCGAAGAAAACCGTTAAAACACGGCCGCTGTATACTGCAAGATACATTGTAACATTGACTGCGAAGATTTCGCAGAGCGCACCTACCATTGTCACTCACACCAGTGTTGGGCAAGCTACTTGTAAAATGTAGTGAGCTAAGCTATCAGCTACTCAACCATAAATTAAGCTTCACTACACTAAAGCTACCACCATTACAAATGTAGTGAGCTAAGCTACAAAAATGTGGGGAAAAGTAGTTTACTACATGAGAAGCTACATTGTACCGACATAATGTCCCAGGGATAGCTTATAAGACTAGGAACATTTGTATGGAATAAAATGGTTATAGTTTCTTTAGGAGCCTAGATGCTTATGTCCAAAGTGACTTACAGCACAGGACAGAAACAAAAAAAGATAGGCCTACTTTGTTGTCTGTGTTGTGCATGTGCGTATGTGCCATAGACTGTGCACTGTGTAAGTGTAGGCCCAGCTGTTTTTTTTATTTATTATTTATTTATTTTCAAACCTCACTTTCAACATTTCTCGAGATGGTAGTATTTGCTTATGCTGTATTATTTTCATATCCACCTTAGTTTTTTACCATCCCAAAGAAAATATGTAGGAAGGCTAAAAGACAAGTAAAACTGACCACCAGCAAATACTAAATGACTTGCCATATTATTTTCTGTGTATTATTGTACACAAATATGCAATAATGCCACTTGGAAAGTGAAAGCAAAGAGGCGGATATCCCTGGCTTCAGAAAATACTGCCATGAATTCAGACAAATATGAATGATTGGGTTGTGTTAGAATCAGCTGGCTGATAGAAATAGCCTAAGTGGTGGAGGTGAACAATCGTCTGCAGTAGCCTACTTGTCACCTTCACACACACTGCATTTGAGCAACAAACTACTAAAAAAACAGTCACTTTGTGTGTCGAGTGTAAATTGCAACCCAGATCCAACAAAAATAGGACAAATAAGCTTACCGATCAATTGATTCAACAGGTTATAATACGTGCAATATGAACTACGAGCCTGCTGAGTGGCACGGTGCCATCTGAACTCGCCCGTTTCCAAAGACAGCTTACATAACGATGCACTTTGAGAAATGTTTGTCATCTCATTTATTGTTTTCCTTTTCCTAAGACATTTATGCAAGTATCAACTGCATTAGTCTCCTCTTGGAAGCGTTAAAATCCTCGCGTTGTTGTAGCCATTTCCATATCGAAGTGTTGATCGCCAATAGTTCAAGCAAGTTATCTAGCGGGACCTCTATGTGGATATTATCCGATGTGAGTGATCACGTCGCCGGCCAGCTTACCGTGGCAGCCTGGCTCCCACACGAGTGGGAGCAGCTTGCCCATGATGTTTAACAGACATTCACTTTATTGTGCTCAAAACCATATTGTGATGCAGGTAACTGCTGTTTTCCTCAGGCATGCCCTGAAATGTGTAGCTTTTGTGGACGCTACGTCGCTACTTGACAAAAAAAATAGCTTAACTACAGGGACGTTACTCCATAAATAAAGTAGTGACGCTACGGCCAAGCTACTGGGAAATGTAGTTAAACTAGTAGCTTCACTACAAGTAGCGGCGCTACCGCCCATCACTGTCACACACACACACTGACTCTGAATTACTGGAAACTTCATTAGGCTTTAATTTAACAGTTTTGTATATGCTATCACTGTAATTTGGGCAGCTTGATGTGGTGTTGGGTGAAAACCGGGACATTTTTGCGTCCCGACTGGCTTTTGTCGGGACTCGGGACACGCGACTAAAAATCGGGACTGTCCCGGTGAAACCGGGACGTCTGGTCACCCTATTCTGAGGCCATTATGGGCACACTAATTTCAAAGGTATTATTAAAATGCCATTGATAAACAGCTCCCTCTACCAGAGGTTTTGTAACTGCCAATGCCCCATGTTAATCTGCTGCTATTCTTACGATTTCATTAAAATCGAAATGGTTTAACCATGTGACACTATGCCATGTCATTTAAAATAAATGAAAATTCTGAAGGCATTTATGACTTTCCCTTAAAAAAAATCACCCCATGCACCCTTTCTCCCCCTCACTCTCTTGGTCTTTATCCTCTCATGTTTATCCCTGCCTACCACAACACTATTCCTGCTTTATCCCTGCCCACCCCAACCCTATTCCTGCCTACCCCAATACTATTCCTGTTTAGCCCAACACTATTCCTGCTTTATCCCTGCCTACCCCAGGAGCTTTATCCCTGCCTACCACAACACTATTCCTGCTTTATCCCTGCTTACCCCAACACTATTCCTGCCTACCCCAATACTATTCCTGTTTAGCCCAACACTATTCCTGCTTTATCCCTGCCCACCCCAACCCTATTCCTGCCTACCCCAATACTATTCCTGTTTAGCCCAACACTATTCCTGCTTTATCCCTGCCTACCCCAGGAGCTTTATCCCTGCCTACCACAACACTATTCCTGCTTTATCCCTGCCTACCCCAATACTATTCCTGCTTTATCCCTGCTTACCCCAACACTATTCCTGCCTACCCCAATACTATTCCTGTTTAGCCCAACACTATTCCTGCTTTATCCCTGCCTACCCCAACACTATTCCTGCTTTATCCCTGCTTACCCCAACACTATTCCTGCCTACCCCAATACTATTCCTGTTTAGCCCAACACTATTCCTGCTTTATCCCTGCCTACCCCAATACTATTCCTGCTTTATCCCTGCTTACCCCAACACTATTCCTGCCTACCCCAATACTATTCCTGTTTAGCCCAACACTATTCCTGCTTTATCCCTGCCT
>CM050216.1:39263742-39273742 GCA_027475355.1 Coilia nasus | reverse complement strand
CTGACCACAGGTCTACATAACAGCAGTTCCACACTCACTAACAGGGTCTGACCACAGGTCTACATAACAGCAGTTCCACACTCACTAACAGGGTCTGTTCATCTCAGGATCTCAGATGTCACTAAGCACTGTGGTGACACCGCACGTCAGTGTCTAGCATTGGTTTGGTATTACGTGACATTGGTGACATCTTATTGGCAAGATGTGACAACTCCTGAAGACGGCCTACATTGTGGCCAAAACGTTGGCTTTTTTTTATCCTGTTCCAGTATAAAGTAGCTCAATATAATAAAAACATTCATCTCATCTATGTTGCACCTTCGCACAAACCTCAGGAACAGCACAGCACTACGACGCCTTTCCCATTTCGGTCTGCTTAGGCATCACTTTAGTTTGTTAAGTAATAAAGTAAACATGCAGCATGCAGTGTGGCCACAGGGGGCGCTGTGTTTAGTTTGGTGAGTAATGAAGTAAACATGCAGCATGTGGTTTGGCCACAGGGGGCGCTGTGTTTAGTTTGTTAACTAATGAAGTAAACATGCAGCATGCAGTGTGGCCACAGGGGGCGCTGTGTTTGGTTTGGTGAGTAATGAAGTAAACATTCAGTGTGCAGTGTGGCCACAGGGGGCGCTGTGTTTAGTTTGGTGAGTAATGAAGTAAACATGCAGCATGTGGTTTGGCCACAGGGGGCGCTGTGTTTGGTTTGTTAAGTAATAAAGTAAACATGCAGCATGCAGTGTGGCCACAGGGGGCGCTGTGTTTAGTTTGGTGAGTAATGAAGTAAACATGCAGCATGCAGTGTGGCCACAGGGGGCGCTGTGTTTAGTTTGTTAACTAATAAAGTAAACATGCAGCATGCAGTGTGGCCACAGGGGGCGCTGTGTTTGGTTTGGTGAGTAATGAAGTAAACATGCAGCATGCAGTGTGGCCACAGGGGGCGCTGTGTTTAGTTTGGTGAGTAATGAAGTAAACATGCAGCATGCAACGTGGCCACAGGGGGCGCTGTGTTTGGTTTGGTGAGTAATGAAGTAAACATGCAGCATGCAGTGTGGCCACAGGGGGCGCTGTGTTTGGTTTGGTGAGTAATGAAGTAAACATTCAGTGTGCAGTGTGGCCACAGGGGGCGCTGTGTGACCTTGGCCTTCCTGGCGCAGAGGGCGGTGACGATGGCCAGGTGGCCCGCGGCGGCTGCGTAGCCCAGGGCGCTGGTGCCGCTCTCGGACGTGGCGTCCACGCTGGCGCCGCACTCCAGCAGCAGCCCCACCGTCTCCGCGTAGCCCAGGTGAGCCTGCACACACAGCACCGGCGCGTTGCTCAGAACCTCCGTACGGTAGTCCACATTCGCCCCCCCCAGAATCAGCAGACGAGACACCTAGAGGGAGAGAGAGAGAGAGAGAAAGAGGGAGAGAGCGAGAGAGAGAGATGGAGAGAGAGAGAGTGAGAGAGAGAGAGATAGACAGAGAGAGAGAGAGAGAGGGGGAGAGAGAGAGGAAGAGAGAGAGAGGGAGAGAGAGAGAGAGAGAGAGAGAGAGAGAGAGAGAGAGAGAAAGAGGGAGAGAGAGAGAGAGAAAGAGAGAGAGAGAGAGAAAGAGGGAGAGAGAGGGAGAGAGAGAGAGGTTTAAAACTCCTTTATTAAATCCTAATCAGACAATTCCACAACTTCCCCATACCACTTCAACTACACCATTCACAACCCTATGTGCATTTAAAAAGCTGCACCACCCTCATCACACATTTAAAACCACCGTGCCATCAACAGCAATATACCTTGATGTTGGGTGTGTAGAGGTTCCTAAATAAGCATGTTTATGTGTGTGTGTGTGTGTGTGTGTGTGTGTAGTACCTTGATGTTGGGTGTGTAGAGGTTTCTAAATAAGCATGTTTATGTGTGTGTGTGTGCGTACCTTGATATTAGGTCTACAGAGGTTCCTAAGCAAGCATGTTTATGTGTGTGTGTGTGTGTGTGTGCGTGTGTGTGTGTACCTTGATGTTGGGTGTGTAGAGGTTTCTAAATAAGCATGTTTATGTGTGTGTGTGTGTGTGTAGTACCTTGATGTTGGGTGTGTAGAGGTTCCTAAATAAGCGTGTTTATGTGTGTGTGTGTGTGTAGTACCTTGATGTTGGGTGTACAGAGGTTCCTAAATAAGCATGTTTATGTGTGTGTGTGTGTGTAGTACCTTGATGTTGGGTGTGTAGAGGTTTCTAAATAAGCATGTTTATGTGTGTGTGTGTTTGTGTAGTACCTTGATGTTGGGTGTGTAGAGGTTCCTAAATAAGCATGTTTATGTGTGTGTGTGTGTGTGCGTGTAGTACCTTGATGTTGGGTGTACAGAGGTTCCAAAAAAGCATGTTTATGTGTGTGTGTGTGTGTGTGTACCTTGATGTTGGGTGTGTAGAGGTTTCTAAGTGAGGCCAGGGCAGCGGAGAGCCCCTCTGTGCTGTAAGAAACCCACAGCCCCTGCAGAACAGATGAGGAGACCCCAACCTTCTTGCTCAGGCCCTGTGGGGGGTGGGGGTGGGGGTGATGTGGGAGGTAATATAGGTAGACAGACACAGCAAGGATTGTTAAAGAAAAGCACTTCTGGTGACAGTGAGAAAAGACCCTGAACAACATGAAGCAGCATGAATGGCACTTGTGTATGCTTTGACCATGTATATGTGTGTGTACTGGTGGTAGTGTGTGTGTGTGTGTGTGTGTGTGTGTGTGTGTGTGTGTGTGTGTGTATGTGTACGTGTGTGTGTGCTTAAGTGTGCTTTAAGCATGTAACGGTGGTGTATGCTTTGACCATGTATATGTGTGTGTACTGGTGGTAGTGTGTGTGTGTGTGTGTGTGTGTGTGTGTGTGTGTGTGTGTGTGTGTGTGTGTGTGTATGTGTACGTGTGTGTGTGCTTAAGTGTGCTTTAAGCATGTAACGGTGGTGTATGCTTTGACCATGTATATGTGTGTGTACTGGTGGTAGTGTGTGTGTGTGTGTGTGTGTGTGTGTGTGTGTGTGTGTGTGTGTGTGTGTGTGTGTATGTGTACGTGTGTGTGTGCTTAAGTGTGCTTTAAGCATGTAGCGGTGGTGTATGCTTTGACCATGTATATGTGTGTGTACTGATGTGCTTTTTAAACATACTGTATTTATGGTGGTAGTGTGTGTGTGTGTGTGTGTGTGTGTGTGTGTACGTGTGTGTATGTGTATGTGTGTGTGCGGGCATGTGTGCGTGTGCGGGCGTGTGTGTGTATGTGTGTGTGTGTGTGTGTGTGTACGTGTGTGTGTGTGTATGTGTGTGTGCGGGCATGTGTGCGTGTGCGGGCGTGTGTGTGTGTGTATGTTTGTGTGTGTGTGTGTGTGTATGTGTATGTGTGTGTGTGTGTATGTGTGTGTGCGGGCATGTGTGCGTGTGCGGGCGTGTGTGTGTGTGTGTGTGTGTGTGTGTGTGTGTGTGTGTGTGTGTGTGTGTGTGTGTGTGCGGGCGTGTGTGTGTGTGTGTGTGTGTGTGTGTGTGTGTGTGTGTGTGTGTGTGTGTGTGTGTGTGTGTGTGTGTGTGTGTGTACCTTAAAGATGTGTGCTTTGAGGATGTGGTGTCCCAGCTCGATGGTCTGCTGGCGGTTGAGTTTGCCCTCCTGACGGGAGAACCAGAAGGCCAGAAGAGTGTGTCCACTCCTGCAGCAGAGGAGAGGAGAGGAGAGGAGAGGAGAGGAGGAGAGGAGAGGAGAGGAGAGAGGAGGAGAGCAGAGGAGAGGAGAGGAGAGAGGAGGAGAGCAGAGGAGAGGAGAGGAGAGGAGAGGAGGAGAGGAGAGGAGAGGAGAGGAGAGGAGAGGAGAGGAGAGGAGAGGAGAGGAGAGAGGAGAGGAGAGGAGAGGAGAGGAGAGGAGAGGAGAGGAGAGGAGAGGAGAGGAGAGAGGAGAGGAGAGGAGAGGAGAGGAGAGGAGAGAGGAGGAGAGCAGAGGAGAGGAGAGGAGAGGAGAGGAGAGGAGGAGAGGAGAGGAGAGGAGAGGAGAGGAGAGGAGAGGAGAGGAGAGAGGAGAGGAGAGGAGAGGAGAGGAGAGGAGAGGAGAGAGGAGAGGAGAGGAGAGGAGAGAGGAGAGGAGAGAGGAGAGGAGAGGAGAGAGGAGAGGAGAGGAGAGGAGAGGAGAGGAGGGGAGAGAGGAGAGGAGAGGTGAGAGGAGGAGAGGAGAGGAGAGGAGAGGTGAGAGGAGGAGAGCAGAGGAGAGGAGAGGAGAGAGGAGAGGAGAGGAGAGGAGAGGAGGGGAGAGAGGAGAAGAGAGCCAGGGAAGCAGGGAGAGGAGAGGAGTGGAGGAGGGGAGAGGAGAGGAGGAGAGGGGAGGAGAGGAGAGTGGAGAGGAGAGCAGAGGGGAGAGGAGAGGAGAGGGGAAGAGAGGAGGTACAGTAATCGAACTTGTGACTCAAGACCGACTAACCCTAACCCTAACCCTAACCCTAGACCAACTCCCTTACCATCAGGCCACAGCTTCCCCATACCCCTTGCAGCTCTGCAGACTGACCCTTGACCCTTGACCCCTGAGCATACCTGGGGTCGCAGAGGAACTTGGTCTTCTCGCCCTCCTCCCTCCAGATCAGCCAGTCGCGGAAGGAGGGGTGCAGGAACATGCGCGTGCCGTCTCGGCGCCGCACCAGGAAGGGGGAGAGCAGCTCGGCGCGCTGCAGGAAGTCCTCCCAGTCCATCACGCCGCCCTGCACCGCGCCCGCGTTCACCGCCCCGAACGCCTGCTCGTCCGTCAGCGGGTGCAGCGACGCCACCGCCACATTCAGCAGCGGCAGCGCCCGCTCGAACGACGACTGCGTCGGAAAGCGCATGTTCAGCAGCAGCAGGTACACCTCCGCCAGGCTCACCGGCACCACCTGCAACAACAACAACAAACACATCAACAAATAAACAAACAAACAAATACATGCATCAACAAATAAACAAACACATCAACAAATAAACAAACACATCAACAAATAAACAAATACATGCACCAACAAACAGGCCATCAGAGGCACGATCAAGAGGTACACCTGCAGCGCCTGCCAACAACAACAAATAAATAAATAAACAAACACATGAATAAATAAGTCATCAGAGGCACAGTCAACAGGTACACCTGCAGCGCCTGGCAACAACAATTGCCGAAGTAATAAATGCCTCAACCAAACAAATAAATGCGCCGCCAGGCGAGTCGTCAGAGGCGAGATCAAAAGGTAAGAATGCGCCGCCAGGCGAGTCGTCAGAGGCGAAACTTTCTACCGTTGTCTCAGGCACAGGCTTCATGCATACGGAGATCCGGGGGCGGGGGCAAGTTGTAGCCTAGGCAGGGGCGTCATGAATATTCAGTGAAATTATGCAGAAATCACCAGTCAAGCTGATCACAGTCCAAGCCGGAACACCGGAACTACATGGCTAACACGGCTAACACGGCTAACACTAGGTTTGTTAGGTTGGCTAACACTAGGTTTGTTAGGTTGGCTAACACTAGGTTTGTTAGGTTGGCTAACACTAGGTTTGTTAGGTTGGCAAGTGGGCAGATTCACATTGGAACTGCTTACCGAAGGCGAAGGCACTGGTCCACAACCCACGTTTGAGCTACCAGAGGCAGCAACCTGCTTGTTTGAAAGTGTAAAAATCTCTGCATGGTGCATACACTAATTGACCTACAGACTTTGATCAATTAGTGCTAAGTGAAGTGCTAGGTGGCTAAGCTAGCCACCAAGCTATTGGAGCTAAATAATAGAAAAGGTGCCAAACAAAAAATCACACTACTAGAGATAATTAAGACTACAATAAACCAACAGAAAACAAGTGAGAACAAATGAACAATGATACGCTTTAATGAAAAAGTTGTACTCCTCTACTACTCTCAAGACAATCAGGACTACCTGAACTAGCCATTGTTTGCTGCCTGTCACAATCCATCTCATCCGTGTTGTTGCGTGAGGTAAAGTTTTTGCAGTCACATGACTGAAAGGTCGTCAATGACAAGCAGTTGGAGGATGCTTGCAGGTCGAAAAAAAAATTGAAGTTTTGTGGTTTAGACCTACGTATTGTAAAATAGACGACTAATGTCAAATAAAAATAATAGTCTTTTTAAACGTTTGGAAGCACTATCAGCTCATATCATGTGGCTGGATCTGTACTGAAGGTTGGAGTATGAAAGGGGGTGTTGCGATTCTGCCTTCTTACACCACCAAACAGGTTCGTTTCTGCGCATCGTGATTTCGATTTCAATACACATATCATTACAGGGCTACCGTCAGCATGTCCCTTAGTGATTAGTACAATTAGTTATCCACTGGTAGCTGTGTTCAGCAATAAGCTACAGTATAGCTGCGTTCAGCAATAAGCTACAGTATAACAGAAATCAGCTACAGGAACAATCTAGCAGCAAGGGACACCTGAAGCAATGCAAACACTTTGCTAACACAAACACTGTGTATCTGTACCCATACTGACAGACGGACTGACAGACTGATGGACAGAGACTTACAATCAGAGACAGAGACAGAGAGGTGATTCTGATCAAGTCTGGGCCGTACAATCAGACTCACTCAAATAACAATCAGTGGAGGCACATGAGCAAGGAAATACAGAGGAAATTAAAATATGATTATATGGCAACATATGTGAGCATGATAAATATGCCAGCACTACCTGCACACACACACACACACACACACACACACACACACACACACACACACACACACACACACACACACACACACACACACACACACACACAGAAAACCAGGCAAAACAAGCAGTTAGACTAATCATTACCATCATTAGGCAGATAGGGAGTAAATGTGCACCTGCTGCAAGCCCCAATGTAACTCAGCAGAATAATGGCAATGCAGACCACAGACACATTCATTCTCATACTACATACTACGCCCCACAGAGATGGACTGCCCTACCACAGACACATTCATTCTCATACTACATACTACGCCCCACAGAGATGGACTGCCCTACCACAGCACAACACAGGCAGAATCTGTTCACACCTTAAAACAACTGAAGATTTACCTGTTCAACCTCACAGACTACTAGAGGTGGATGTGCTGGTTTAGGCCTACACAGACTACTAGAGGTGGATGTGGTTTAGGCCTACACAGACTACTAGAGGTGGATGTGGTTTAGGCCTACACAGACTACTAGAGGTGGATGTGGTTTAGGCCTACACAGACTACTAGAGGTGGATGTGGTGCTTTAGGCCTACACAGACTACTAGAGGTGGATGTGCTTTAGGCCTACACAGACTACTAGAGGTGGATGTGGTTTAGGCCTACACAGACTACTAGAGATGGATGTGGTTTAGGCCTACACAGACTACTAGAGGTGGATGTGCCTGCTTTAGGCCTACACAGACTACTAGAGGTGGATGTGGTTTAGGCCTACACAGACTACTAGAGGTGGATGTGGTGCTTTAGGCCTACAAGCTTGTCTATCTTGTCACCTTGTAGCTGGAGCTCTTGAGCACGAGGTAGCCCTTCTGGATGAGGTCGAGTGTGAGCTTCAGGTAGAGGTAGGAGCCGCGGCTGAGGGCCTTGAGGTGGGCGCTGAGCTTGGCCAGGGCCGAGTTGTCCATCCGGCCGTTGAGCGCGATGTTGCTCTGGATCTCGGGGCTGCTGTGGATACGCTGCAGGATGTAGGCCTGCAGGTCGCCGTCGATCGCGTCGTTCTCCTCCAGCGCGTCCAGCGAGATGCGGTGGAACGGCAGCGGGTTGGTCACCTCCTGAGACATGCACACACACACACACACACACACACGCATGCACGCACACACGCATGCATGCACACATACACACACGAACACACACACACACACACACACGCACACACACACAAACAGACACACAAACAGACACACGCACACGCACACACACACACACGCACGCACACACAGACACGCACACACACAAACGCACACACACGCACACACACACACGCACACACACAGACACGCACACACACACGAACACACACACGAACACACACACGCACACACACACACACGCACACAGAAAACAGAGACAAAAAAGGTAAAAAGGTAGCAGTTTGGGTAAGTCTGCTTAAAACATAAACAAACACCACTGTTAACTAATAATATGTATCTTACAGAGGAATCACTCTAAGTAATATGTATCTTACAGAGGAATCACTCTAATAATGTATCTTACAGAGGAATCACTCTAAGTAATATGTATCTTACAGAGGAATCACTCTAATAATGTATCTTACAGAGGAATCACTCTAAGTAATATGTATCTTACAGAGGAATCACTCTAATAATGTGTCTTACAGAGGAATCACTCTAAGTAATATGTATCTTACAGAGGAATCACTCTAATAATGTATCTTACAGAGGAATCACTCTAATAATGTATCTTACAGAGGAATCACTCTAAGTAATATGTATCTTACAGAGGAATCACTCTAATAATGTATCTTACAGAGGAATCACTCTAAGTAATATGTATCTTACAGAGGAATCACTCTAATAATGTATCTTACAGAGGAATCACTCTAAGTAATATGTATCTTACAGAGGAATCACTCTAATAATGTGTCTTACAGAGGAATCACTCTAAGTAATATGTATCTTACAGAGGAATCACTCTAATAATGTATCTTACAGAGGAATCACTCTAATAATGTATCTTACAGAGGAATCACTCTAAGTAATATGTATCTTACAGAGGAATCACTCTAATAATGTATCTTACAGAGGAATCACTCTAATAATGTATCTTAAAGAGGAATCACTCTAATAATGTATCTTACAGAGGAATCACTCTAATAATGTATCTTACAGAGGAATCACTCTAATAATGTATCTTACAGAGGAATCACTCTAAGTAATATGTATCTTACAGAGGAATCACTCTAATAATGTATCTTACAGAGGAATCACTCTAATAATGTATCTTACAGAGGAATCACTCTAATAATGTATCTTACAGAGGAATCACTCTAATCACTTGAGTCTCTCTGTGGGTGTATCGATCAAATCAACAACTGGATGTCACACAATTTTCTTCAGCTGAACGCAGATAAAACTGAAGTAATTGTATTTGGGAAAAAGGAAGACAGACGTAGGATCACCACTGCTCTTGAGACTAAGGGGCTTAAAGCAAAAGATACTGTTAAAAATCTCGGTGTGTTTATTGACAGTGAACTAACATTCAACAGTCACATGAAAGCAATCACTAAATCTGCATTCTATCACCTAAAAAACATTGCTAAAAACTTGTACATGCCTTTATTTCCAGTAGGGTTGATTACTGTAATGGCCTTTTTACTGGCCTTCCTAAAAAGACCATCAAACAGCTTCAACTGATCCAAAATGCAGCAGCAAGGGTTCTTACAAGAACAAAAAGATCTGACCACATTACTCCAGTTTTAAGGTCCCTGCACTGGCTCCCAGTAAGTTATAGAATTGACTTTAAGGCATTGCTTCTTGTGTTTAAATCATTAAATGGGATGGGACCCAATTACCTATTTGATATGTTTCAGTTATACGCACCAACTAGGTCTCTGAGATCACTTCAGCAAAATTTGTTGGTAGAACCTGTTGTTAGAACAAAATGTGGGGAAGCAGCTTTCAGCTGCTACGCTGAAAAGCTCTGGAACCAACTTCCAGAAGACATTAAAAATGCTCCTACTGTTGGCAGTTTCAAATCTAGACTTAAGACCAAACTGTTTTCAGATGCTTTCTGTTAATGATTCCTACTAATTTTATTTTTATTTTGTGTGTTTCTTATGCTTTTATATCTTTTATCTACCTGTGAGATGCGTGAGGAACACCTGAGTGTGTGAAGCGCATGGCTGCGCTTCCCGAAGGGGAAGGCAATGTGATGGAGTGACCATCACTAGAGTTGTGGGTGTGCTCTGACCCGAAGGGGAAGTCAATGTGATGGAGTGAGCATCACTAGAGTTGTGGGTGTGCTCTGACTGCCACCCCAACGAGCCTGGCTCTTTGGCGTTGCGGTCAGGGCCCCCGTTTAG
>CM050216.1:39233742-39256242 GCA_027475355.1 Coilia nasus | reverse complement strand
GAGGACAGAGAGGGAGAGACAGAGAGACAGACAGAGGGAGGGAGAGAGAGATAGAGAGAGAGGGAAAAAGAGAGAGAGGGAGAGAGAGAAAGGGAGAAAAAGAGCTAGAGGGAGGAAGAGAGAGAGGGAGAGGGGGAACAGAGTGGAATGTGAAATGGAAGTGAGAGTGAGTGAGAGAGTGAGTGAGTGAGAGAGTGAGTGAGGGAGAGAGAGAGAGTAAGTGAGAGTGAGTGAGAGAGTGAGTGAGTGAGAGAGTAAGTGAGGGAAGAGAGAGAGAGTGACAGGGGGTGAGAGAGAGAGAGTGAGTGAGAGTGAGTGAGTGAGAGAGTAAGTGAGGGAGAGAGAGAGAGTGACAGGGGGTGAGAGAGAGAGAGTGAGTGAGAGTGAGTGAGTGAGAGTGAGAGAGTAAGTGAGGGAGTGAGAGAGAGTGAGAGTGAGTGAGAGAGTAAGAGTGAGTGAGTGAGTGTGAGTGAGAGTGAGTGTGAGTGAGTGAGAGAAAGAGTGAGTGTGAGTGAGTGAGAGAAAGAGTGAGTGTGAGTGAGTGAGAGAAAGAGTGAGTGTGAGTGAGAAAGAGAGTGAGAGTGAGTGAGTGAAAGAGAGAGTGAGTGAGAGAGTGAGAGAGACAGAGAGAGACAGTGTGTGGGAGAGTGAGAGTGAGTGAAAGAGAGAGTGAGTGAAAGAGAGAGTGAGTGAGTGAGTGAAAGAGAGAGTGAAAGAGTGAGAGTGAAAGAGTGAGAGTGAGTGAGAGAGTGAGAGACAGAGAGAGACAGGGTGTGGGAGAGTGAGAGAGTGAAAGAGAGAATGAGTGAGAGAGTGAGAGTGAGTGAGAGAGTGAGAGAGACAGAGAGACAGGGTGTGGGAGAGTGAGAGAGTGAGAGAGTGAGAGAGTGAGAGAGTGAGAGTGAGAGAGAGGAGCATCACTTACATGAGCTGGGCTGCCAGGCATGGATGCTAGTGGAAGCTGAGCAACAGGATAGAGCAGAGAGGATGAGACAAAGACAGGTGTAGAGAGGGGGGAGGGGGAGGGGGAGGGAGAGGGAGAGAGGGAGGGAGAGAAGGATGGAAAGGGGGAGAGAGGGAGGCAGAGGGCGGAGGGAGGGAGGGGAGAGGGGGGGAGAGGGGGGGAGAGAGGGAGGGAGGCAGAAAGAAGAAGAAGAGTGTGAAACAGTACTGGTGAACTGAGGGGGAGCTGGTGCTAAAAAGCAGTGGGCTTGGGAATATACAGGACAAGCATATATGAGGATGTGTATATATGCATATTGGGCTTGAGAGGATGTGTATATATGCATATTGGGCTTGAGAGGATGTGTATATATGCATACTGGGGTTGGGAGATGTGTATATATGCATATTGGGCTTGAGAGGATGTGTATATATGCATACTGGGGTTGGGAGATGTGTATATATGCATACTGGGGTTGGGAGATGTGTATATATGCATATTGGGCTTGAGAGGATGTGTATATATGCATATTGGGCTTGAGAGGACGTGTATATATGCATACTGGGGTTGGGAGATGTGTATATATGCATACTGGGGTTGGGAGATGTGTATATATGCATATTGGGGTTTGAGAGGATGTGTATATATGCATACTGGGGTTGGGAGATGTGTATATATGCATACTGGGGTTTGGAGATGTGTATATATGCATATTGGGCTTGAGAGGATGTGTATATATGCATATTGGGCTTGAGAGGATGTGTATATATGCATACTGGGGTTGGGAGGATGTGTATATATGCATACTGGGGTTGGGAGATGTGCATATATGCATATTGGGCTTGAGAGGATGTGTATATATGCATACTGGGCTTGAGAGGATGTGTATATATGCATATTGGGCTTGAGAGGATGTGTATATATGCATACTGGGCTTGAGAGGATGTGTATATATGCATATTGGGCTTGAGAGGATGTGTATATATGCATACTGGGCTTGAGAGGATGTGTATATATGCATATTGGGGTTGAGAGGATGTGTATATATGCATATTGGGGTTGAGAATATACAGGACATCCATAAATGCATACTGGAGGTTGCATCTCTGGGCATATTCACATAGTGCTTCACAGATGGACAGATAGTAGAGTGACCAACTAACTGAGAGTGACACACACATGCACACACACATGCACACACACACACACACACACACACACACACACACACACACACACACACACACACACACACACACACACACACACACACACACACACTCACCTCTGAGGTCCTGTGCAGCGCGGGCTGCCCCAGTGCTCTGGCGAGGGATTCGGAGGGGAGGTGCGCAGGGGGGCGTGTCTCTGCTCGTCCAGGTAAGCCAGGTCCTCCAGGTGCGCCGAGCTTGTCGCTGGACACAGCAGAAAACACACTCTTACACGCGCATAGACCATTACTGTACACACACAAGCTTACACACACGTACACCATTACACACACAAGCTTACACACACATAGACCATTACACACACAAGCTTACACACGCATAGACCATTACTGTACACACACAAGCTTACACACACGTAGACCATTACACACAGTAGCTCACACACCCAAGACAGCTGTGACTGTCATTGTCCCACCTGCACGAGACACAGAGCATGAATGCATGTTGTTTGACTACTTCTACTATAAACATGTGCACTGCTGCGAAACCATAATGGCACTGCAGTTCTGTAGTATTACTTGTATGGACTTTCATCATGGCAGCGGCTAGACACTAGGGCAAGGTACTGCCTAAACACTCTTTTTAATGAATGATGTGAACACTTACAAAGTTATCAACGCCTTGTTTTGAATGTCAGCGCCCTTGTTATACTACCAAGAAAGTGTGGCGCTACTTTGAGCTTTTTTAATGGTTTACAAATAGCGCTTTCTCCCTGCCTCTAGCACTACCATTGCTAGTCTTTCCACCAAAACGGTAAAAATAGTAAAGTTCGAAATGCAACAGGCTAGCGTAGTTTTGATCCTCAGTAAACATACCAAGCCCATATAATGTTTTAACATGGCAATTTTCATTTTACACCAAAGTTTTTGTTTAAAAGAACATAGAAGCAGCAGTAAGCAGTAACTCTGCCTTTATCCAATCGCTAACGCCTGGTTGCCACATATGTAATTAGCCTGCCTATGCACTACAATTCAAATGTAGCACATAAAGTCAACATCAACACTCACTAACACTCCCTCTGTTCACTGATTGGCTAGGATTGGCTGGTACCTAATACAGCAATGTCAATGGCAGCACTGCCAAACCCCCTGTACAAAATGAAATGAAGTACGAGAGCCTGGTTTACCAGGCTAGTAATCCCCCCCCCCCCAAACAAAACAAAAAAACAAATAAAGGTGAACCAACACAGCTCTGCAGATGTCAAGCCAGCGCTGATTATCCCTGAAGAACCAGTGCTTGACAGTGACAACCTCCCAGGAAAAACACAAACTCAAACAAGCACTCAGAACATCCAAAAGCAAACACACAGACAAAGAGACACAAGGGCTCCTAATCCACTCGTGTGGAAGTCTTTCTCGTCCTCCCATGACGCAAATCACCACCCTGCTGCCCGCATGGCTCTTCCGCCCTCCAACTTACAGGCTCAATTTTAAACCGCCACAAACAATAGCCATTTCCAGCCGGCGCAAAATACCTATTATGCAAGTCTAATCAGCCCTTCTGACATCGTAAAGACAAATTATGGAGACTAAATTAAAACACTGCAGTTTAGCTGTGCCGTGGCCTTGACATGGAAACTGCACTACAGACAAACTGCCATTTTTAGTCAGAAATGAAAAGGGGCTTTTATTTGGAAATAGTTCCAGCAGCAAGCACAACACATCTGACAGCTAAAGGCTCCTTGTGTGTGAAAGACAGCACAGAGCAGCGGCACAGGGACAGATAGAGAATGACAAACAGACGAGTGTGTGATCACTTGTAGCTAGTCAGATGGACAGAATCAACAGAGATATAAGGTTAAAGAGGTGTGTGTGTGTGTGTGTGTGTGTGTGTGTGTGTGTGTGTGTGTCTTACCACTGCTAGACAGGCACAAAAGAGGGAAGAATGAGGAGACAGCAGGACAGACGAGCATGATGTTGGAGGCTCACATGCGAGTGTGAGAATCTGTGTGTGTGTGTGTGTGTGTGTGTGTGTGTGTGTGTGTGTGTGTGTGTGAGACAATGGGACAGAACCTTGAATTCTGGCTGAGGGCAGCCAAAGCGCTTCCTTCCTTTGAGTCAGGAAAGCGTGTGTGTAAGTGTGTGTGTAAGGGTGTGTGTAAGTGTGTGTGTAAGGGTGTGAATGTGCTGCCTGCTAGAACAAGTGGAACAAGTGTTGGTGTCTTACTCGGCGGTCCTTTAGAGTGTGTGAGAGTGTTTTTATCAGTCATGATCACACACACACACACACACACACACACACACACACACACACACACACACAGCATGTGACAGCAGGTGGTAACTGTACAGCTTGCTGTGTACTGCCTTAATCTGCAGCACTATCTAGCTATGCATGGGATACACATCTGATACACAAGAGCCATCACACAGCTGTGATCTTTGATAATGGACTTACAAATCTAAATACCAAAATGCTTCAGGCATCCTGCAGCATTTTATGGAAGATTGGAGATCTTATCTTCCATCATCCGCCTTACATCAGACCCACTGTGTGTGAAAGTGTGCGCATGCCAGCGTGTGGTAATGTGTATGCGTGTGTCTGTGTGTGTGTGTGTATGTGTGTGTGTGTGTGTGTGTGTCTGTGTGTCTGTGTGTCTGTGTGTGTGTGTCTCCAGTGGTCTTCTCCTAATGAAGACCCTGCTGAGCACGGGCATCAGATGAGAGCCACTGTGCTGAGCGAGAGCTGTGTGTGTGTGTGTGTGTGTGTAAGTATGTGTGTGTGTGTGTGTGTGTGTGCGCGTGTGTAAGTATGTGTGCGTGTGTGTGTGTGTGTCTCCAGTGGCTTTCTCCTAGATGAGAGGCACTGTGCTGACCGAGAGCTGTGTGTGTGTGTGTGTGTGTGTGTGTGTAAGTATGTGTGCGTGTGTGTGCGTGTGTAAGTATGTGTGCGTGTGTGTGTGTGTGTCTCCAGTGGCTTTCTCCTAGATGAGAGCCACTGTGCTGAGCGAGAGCTGTGTGTGTGTGTGTGTGTGTGTGCACATCCCCCTGCTCAGCTAAAATTTACACTGGCGTGTGTGTGCGTGTGTGTGTGTGTGTGCGTGTAAGTATGTGTGTGTGTGTGTGTGTGTACATCCCTCTGCTCAGCTAAAATTTACACTGGCGTGTGTGTGTGTGTGCGTGTAAGTATGTGTGTGTGTGTGTGTGCACATCCCCCTGCTCAGCTATAGTTAGCGCTGCTTCTGAACAAGTGGTCATGTGGGAGCGGGGAGGATGAAAAGAAGAGAAATGATGGCTTGAGTTTCGTCCGTCTTGTGCGAATGTGGACAGAGCTGCTTTAGGTGGTGACGCGGCTAGAGTCTGATGCAGTTCACACACGCGAGAGCACAGTGGGTTTAAGTGTGTGTAAGTATGTGTGTGTGTGTGTGTGTGCGCGTGTGTAAGTATGTGAGAGCACAGTGGCTTCAAAGTAAAAGTCCTCCCGCGTATGTTTTCCAGCCCATTCACTGAACCAGCTGATCCTAATTAGCCAACTTCATCCAGCCAGGTGGATGAGCTCGTTAGTGAGGTCACCTGTGTTAAGAGGCAGGTGGATGAGCTCGTTAGTGAGGTCACCTGTGTTAAGAGGCAGGTGGATAATGAGCTCGTTAGTGAAGTCACCTGTGTTAAGAGGCAGGTGGACGAGCTCGTTAGTGAGGTCACCTGTCTTAAGAGGCAGGTGGATAATGAACTCGTTAGTGAGGTCACCTGTGTTAAGAGGCAGGTGGATAATGAGCTCGTTAGTGAAGTCACCTGTGTTAAGAGGCAGGTGGACGAGCTCGTTAGTGATGTCACCTGTGTTAAGAGGCAGGTGGACGAGCTCGTTAGTGATGTCACCTGTGTTAAGAGGCAGGTGGACGAGCTAGTTAGTGAGGTCACCTGTGTTAAGAGGCAGGTGGATAATGAGCTCGTTAGTGAAGTCACCTGTGTTAAGAGGCAGGTGGACGAGCTCGTTAGTGATGTCACCTGTGTTAAGAGGCAGGTGGACGAGCTCGTTAGTGATGTCACCTGTGTTAAGAGGCAGGTGGACGAGCTCGTTAGTGATGTCACCTGTGTTAAGAGGCAGGTGGATGAGCTCGTTAGTGAGGTCACCTGTGTTAAGAGGCAGGTGGATAATGAGCTCGTTAGTGAGGTCACCTGTGTTAAGAGGCAGGTGGACGAGCTAGTTAGTGAGGTCACCTGTGTTAAGACCACAGGTGGAAGGAACACAACAGAAGGACTTTTAGTTTCTCAGGCCCCTCTGTGCAGAAGCCCCTCAGTCGGCTGCCCGGCCTGCTGTTCCTGGACACAAGGCATTCCCACGTCGGCACAGATCTTCAAAGTTTTGGGGTGACCCATTTCTCTTTTGAAGGGGGGGCATTTGGGGCATTTCTGTAACTAAGAGAGTGTAAGTTTTGGGTTGACCTATTTCTGTAACTGGAGAGCGCGAGGTTTGCCATGCGAGTGTGATGTCAGGTGCACACTGGCCCAACATCATTCAGATGCCGCCATGCTTGAAGAGCATGGAGCATGAAAAAGGGCCTTCTGCTACCACAAGGCAGCGCAGCTCCACACCTCTGCACTTCTGCACTCGGCACCCTTGAGATACGCTTTGCTTTTCAGGGTAGAAAACCTCTACGCCAGCTAATGTAAGACGGCACCCAGACTGATGTATGACAGTGAGAATAGAGGAATATCAAGGCTCCTCTGCAGCAGCTAATGTAAGACGGCACCCAGACTGATGTATGACAGTGAGAATAGAGGAATATCAAGGCTCCAGGTTCTCTGGTTTCTGTCACCCTCCCTCTTTCTGTCTCCCTCGCTCGTTTCCTCTCTCTCGCCCTCACTTCCCCCCCTCCCTCTCTCCCTCTCCTCTCTCTCTGCCTCTCCCTCTCCTCTCTCTCTCTCTTCCTTTCTCTCCTCCCACTCCTCGCTGCGTTGCGCTGGCTGGATTTACGGCATTGTGTTGCGTCAGGGGGCCCCTGGAGTGGGTGTGCTGTGCTGGAGTGGGTGTGCTGTGCTGGAGTGGGTGTGCTGTGCTGTGCTGGAGTGGGTGTGCTGTGCTGGAGTGGGTGTGCTGTGCTGGAGTGGGTGTGCTGTGCCAGAGTGGGTGTGCTGTGCTGGAGTGGGTGTGCTGTGCTGGAGTGGGTGTGCTGTGCTGTGCTGTGCTGTGCTGTGCTGGAGTGGGTGTGCTGTGCTGGAGTGGGTGTGCTGTGCTGTGCTGGAGTGGATGTGCTGTGCTGTGCTGGAGTGGGTGTGCTGTGCTGGAGTGGGTGTGCTGTGCTGTGCTAGAGTGGGTGTGCTGTGCTGGAGTGGGTGTGCTGTGCTGGAGTGGGTGTGCTGTGCTGTGCTGGAGTGGGTGTGCTGTGCTAGAGTGGGTGTGCTGTGCTGTGCTGGAGTGGGTGTGCTGTGCTGGAGTGGGTGTGCTGTGCTGGAGTGGGTGTGCTGTGCTGTGCTGGAGTGGGTGTGCTGTGCTAGAGTGGGTGTGCTGTGCTGTGCTGGAGTGGCTGTGCTGTGCTGGAGTGGCTGTGCTGTGCTGGAGTGGGTGTGCTGTGCTGGAGTGGGTGTGCTGTGCTGTGCTGGAGTGGGTGTGCTGTGCTGTGCTGGAGTGGGTGTGCTGTGCTGGAGTGGGTGTGCTGTGCTGGAGTGGGTGTGCTGTGCTGTGCTGGAGTGGGTGTGCTGTGCTGTGCTGTGCTGGAGTGGGTGTGCTGTGCTGTGCTGGAGTGGGTGTGCTGTGCTGTGCTGTGCTGGAGTGGGTGTGCTGTGCTGTGCTAGAGTGGGTGTGCTGTGCTGTGCTAGAGTGGGTGTGCTGTGCTGTGCTGGAGTGGATGTGCTGTGCTGGAGTGGGTGTGCTGTGCTGTGCTAGAGTGGGTGTGCTGTGCTGGAGTGGGTGTGCTGTGCTGTGCTAGAGTGGGTGTGCTGTGCTGGAGTGGGTGTGCTGTGCTGTGCTGGAGTGGGTGTGCTGTGCTGGAGTGGGTGTGCTGTGCTGGAGTGGGTGTGCTGTGCTGGAGTGGGTGTGCTGTGCTGTGCTGGAGTGGGTGTGCTGTGCTAGAGTGGGTGTGCTGTGCTGGAGTGGGTGTGCTGTGCTGTGCTGGAGTGGGTGTGCTGTGCTAGAGTGGGTGTGCTGTGCTGTGCTGGAGTGGGTGTGCTGTGCTAGAGTGGGTGTGCTGTGCTGGAGTGGGTGTGCTGTGCTGTGCTGGAGTGGGTGTGCTGTGCTAGAGTGGGTGTGCTGTGCTGTGCTGGAGTGGGTGTGCTGTGCTAGAGTGGGTGTGCTGTGCTGGAGTGGGTGTGCTGTGCTGTGCTAGAGTGGGTGTGCTGTGCTGTGCTGGAGTGGGTGTGCTGTGCTGGAGTGGTTGTGCTGTTCTGCACAGAATCCCCATGTTGCCAACCCTGCAGAGCTGCACAGAATACCCACGTATGCCACCACTGCAGAGCATACAGGCCTGAGCTCTTCCCAGTCTCCAGCAGAGCCACCCCCAGCACAGCCCGACAAGGAGGCCCATAATAATGCCCCGGGCCCCAGATGGAGCTCGTCCAGGAGGCCCATAATAATGCCCCAGGCCCCAGATGGAGCTCGTCCAGGAGGCCCATAATAATGCCCCGGGCCCCAGATGGAGCTCGTCCAGGAGGCCCATAATAATGCCCCAGGCCCCAGATGGAGCTCGTCCAGGAGGCCCATAATAATGCCCCAGGCCCCAGATGGAGCTCGTCCAGGAGGCCCATAATAATGCCCCAAGTCCCAGATGGAGCTCGTCCAGGAGGCCCATAATAATGCCCCAGGCCCCAGATGGAGCTCGTCCAGGAGGCCCATAATAATGCCCCAGGCCCCAGATGGAGCTCGTCCAGGAGGCCCATAATAATGCCCCAAGTCCCAGATGGAGCTCGTCCAGGAGGCCCATAATAATGCCCCAGGCCCCAGATGGAGCTCGTCCAGGAGGCCCATAATAATGCCACAGGGCCAAGATGGAGCTCGTCCAGGAGGCCCATAATAATGACCCAGGCCCCAGATGGAGCACGTCCAGGAGGCCCATAATAATGCCCCAGGCCCCAGATGGAGCTCGTCCAGGAGGCCCATAATAATGCCACAGGGCCAAGATGGAGCTCGTCCAGGAGGCCCATAATAATGCCCCAGGCCCAAGATGGAGCTCGTCCTGTTGATCCTCAGAGGAGGGTGTACAGTGACTAAAGGCCCGAAACACCCGTTGATCCTGAGGTACACTGAGGTCATGAGTTGTCCAGAAATTTCACCGACCAACTAGACCTAGGACTCCCAAACAACAGCATGTTAAAATAAGATGTGTAGTCAGGAGGGCTTACATGTCTTCACAAAGGTACTCTTCCTAGGTGCACAAGTATCTTGTGTTAGCTCAAAACATGTAGAAAGACAATAAAATAGATAAGAGGACACAAAATATGTGTAGGCGATAAAAATAAGTAGATATCTTGCAGAATGAGCAGACAACTTTATATGAAGACCGAGAGAACAGAGAAAGGAGTAGAAAAATGAAAGAAGATATGATAAGAATGAGAGAAAGGGGGGGGGGGGGGGTAGAGAGAGAGAGAGAGAGAAAAGGGTAGAGAGATAGAGAGAGAGAGAGAGAGAGAGAGAGATTGGGCAGCCAGGAGGAACTGAATGGAATGTGGGAGCTGAGTGTGTATCTTTAAGAAAACACTAGAGTGTGTGTGTGTGGGAGCTGAGTGTGTATCTTTAAGAAAAGACTAGAGTGTGTGTGTGGGAGCTGAGTGTGTATCTTTAAGAAAAGAGAGAGAGATTTGAAAGGCAGACAGCCTTCTCCATTCTACCAGGGATGTGCTGCTCGTGCCTCCAGCTCTCCTCTCCTCTCCGCTTTAAATAACTCCCTGTGCCTGGCCACCGCCTCTCTAAAATCATACACACACACACACGCACGCATGCACACACACACACACACACACACGCACGCACACACACACACACACGCACACGCGCACGCACGCACACACACACACACACAGACACAGACACACGCACACGTACACAATCGGGTCCCAAGAGTACTGTGGAGGTTCAGGAACAGCAATGCAAATATACCCTTCCCAGTGTAAATTACCCCTGCCCCAAAACAACCACACATACACATAAACACACACGCATACACACACAGCAAATGTACCCTCCCCAATGTAAATTACCCCAAAACAGCCACGCACACACATAAACACATACACACACACACAGCAAATGTACCCTCCCCAATGTAAATTACCCCAAAACAGCCACGCACACACATAAACACATACACACACACACAGCAAATGTACCCTCCCAAATGTAAATTACCCCAAAACAGCCACGCACACACATAAACACACACACACACACTCCAACACAGCGATCTCCTACAGCACTCTACACTCTAGCTATCTACTAAATCATACAGTACTTTAGCTATCTACACCCTAGCTATCTACACCCCAGCTATCTGCTGCATTCAGCACGCTAGCAATCTACTAAATCATACAGTACACTAGCTATCTACACCCCAGCTATCTGCTGCATCATACACTCTAGTACTCTAGCTATCTGCTAAATCACTCTAGTACTCTAGCTATCTACAGTAGCTATCTGCTAAATCATACAGTACTCTTGCAGTCTAGCTATCTGCTAAATCACTCTAGTACTCTAGCTATTTACAGTAGCTATCTAGCTATCTGCTAAATCAGGGGTTCCCAAACTTTTCAGACCGTGACCCCCAGTTTTAGGCTGCTGACGACCCCCGACCCCCGCGACCATTCTTTGTCACACGCGTGCGCGCTCTCGCTTTCTATCTCGTTCGCTCCCCCCTTCCTCACTCATAATGTGGACTCATAACGCAACACACGCAAGGCAGTAGAGCAAAAACAAAACTGAACATGATCTCTAAGCTGGTGTATTTTATTACCAAACTCAAGAGCGAAAACAAATAGGCAACATCCCACCATAACTTATAATGCTGAGCATATACAGAAATATTACGAACAAGCAAGTAACATTGAACAGTTATAAAGTTATGTATGCAGAAAAAAAGCAATGTGATGGATGGGCGCTGTTTAATTATGCTTAATGTTGAGAGGTTGCGGGAGATGCGGCGGGAGACAGTCCCAGAGAGCAGCACTTGTTCCAGCTCCGCGGCCAGTTTATCCCCGTGCATAATCCGACTCATCGATATTGTTGCTAAATTTTCCCAATCGTGTGTGGCTTTTTGTCTGCGCAATTAAATATGCCACCTCACATGAAGCCTTCTGCATCTTTACAGAGACAGTTGTTTGCTTAGTGGGGGCGTTCTTCCGCAGATTTAAACAGTAGGTCATTGCCAGAGGAGGGTCTGCTGATAGCTATGCTAATCGGGCACAAATCACACATTTGATGCTCTCTAATGGGAGGGTGATGGTCCTCTGGTTAGCAAACAGGCAAAAGCATTGTTTCTGAAAATCATCTCGCGACCCCCCGCCACCGCCCCTGCGACCCCACTGGGGGTCAGGACCCCTACTTTGGGAACCACTGTGCTAAATCATACAGCACTCTAGTACTCTAGCTATCTGCTAAATCATACAGCACTCTAGTACTCTAGCTATCTGCTAAATCATACAGCACTCTAGTACTCTAGCTATCTAGCTATCTGCTAAATCCTGGTGTACTCTAGTACTCTGGCTATCAAGACTCTAGCTATCTAGCTATCTGCTGAATACTAGTGTGCTCTAGTACTCTAACTATTTGCTGAATCATACAGCACTCTAGTACTCTAGCTATCTGCTAAATCACTCTAGTACTCTTCCAGGTAGCAAACAGACGTTGGGCCAACGTCGAATTTGGTTGGCTACGTCGGACCCAACCTACACGACATAAAGGCAACGTTGGCCCAACGTTGGCACGGTCGGCTGCGTTTGTCCGACCTACGCGACATAAAGCCAACGTTGGCCCAGCGTTGGCACGGTCGGCTGCGTTTGTCCAACCTACACAACATAAAGCCAACGTTGGCCCAGCGTTGGCACGGTCGGCTGCGTTTGTCCGACCTACGCGACATAAAGCCAACGTTGGCCCAGCGTTGGCACGGTCGGCTGCGTTTGTCCGACCTAAAGCCAACGTTGGCACGGTCGGCTTTGTTTGTCTGGGTGTGTGTGCATGCGTGCAGGAATGGGAGAGCCTGCGAGAGCGTGCAGAGCAATGCTGCAGGTCCGAAAAGCAGCTTAATGTAAAAGTTTATCTACACCAAAACAGACCTAAAATAATTTATAGGCTATTGATTTTAACCTGTATAGCAAAATATTTTTTCACGTTTCATATTTAGACTAGCGCATTACGCGTAGATTTTGGTCCACGTTTTATCCACAGTTTTTTTTTTTTTTTTCCAGCCAATGATTATAAAATGATAACCTCCTGAGATGTTGGCCTGATGTACTGTCCTCTTGATGGCGACGTGACACCACAGCCCTACATACAACAACCATCAATCCGGTCACGAGGCTCATGCAAGCCCATCAGAGTGAGCTGTATAGGCGTTTTTAATCTTATTTTATTTCTCTTCATTTAATAAGTAGCCAATTTAGTCAGACTGCCAAGGAATATGGTAACAATAGGATTTAGCTACAAGCACTTTACCCGAAATTCAAAACATAGTTAAATGAAGCAATGATTTCAACCCGCACGAACCCTGTGTTAACTTTTAACTTCTTCTTTGGGGTAAGGAAGTCATGAGATATTTCTTTTAGCTTTACATTAAAATTAAATGCATGACTTCAGAAACACAATTAGAACCAGCTTGACCGTGTAGTATACTTGCATACATGAAATTTTACTTCAGTACAACGAATAGGTATGCACATTCAGTGGGCGCCTGTGATGAGTGTTAAATCTTTTATTTTGATACATTGTAATGTCCTTTGAGTGAATTCATAAAAAACAAACTTGGAAACAAAGTCGACACTCATGACAGCACAGTGTTACAATGTGAAATCATTGTATCCTTGTCGGACACTGACCATCTCGCGACTGGCGCGTGGACCTTTTGAAAGGTAAGTAGCCTTAGCAACAATAACCTTTAGCTGTTCCCTTCTCGTAGCACAGCAAGCTATTGCCAGCCAGCCAAAGGTAACCACTTTTATTTTTTTAATAACCTTATTGAAAAATAACGGTACACTTCATGTTAATGTTTATAAACTGATAGGCAAGTAGGGAAATCTGTCGTTATTAAGCAGCCAAGCTATCTTGGCGAACTATAACATTAGCCAGCAAGCTAGTTGCCAGCTGATCTGTTGAATTAGCCTACTGTAGCCCAACGATGTCTGCCAACTTATATTCCGAAAGGACAATAAAACGCCGGGCAAAGAGAAGGGCTTTTGAAGTCCTCCGGGATTCTTCCGTCTTCGACGATGACACACAATATTTAGATACTGAGTTACATGCAACTTAGTGCCTTTTTGTGTGACATATTAATTTGATTCATTTGTTAATTAATTTGTAATTTGTCAATTGTTACTTAATTTGTTAATTAATTAATTTGTTTGTTTATTTATTTCCAGGAGACTACTACAAGAATACCAGGTGTCCAGCCCTGTACATACATTTCACATAATAAATTAACATTTGTTCATGCCAATTCTGTTGTGTTTGTTGTTGCTGTACCTACACTCAACTCAAAAAATCTGGGTAAATAGATTACAAAGAAAGTTTCGAACAATATTGGATAAGTTGTTCTTTAGGTTGGCAGAAGGCCTGGTAAGGTAGGGTTTAGGTTGGCAGAAAGTCTGCTGCTAATGCAATGAAAAAGTTGGCCCAACGTTTGCCCAACGTGGGATGAGTTGGTTTTAAGTTGGCAATAGGTTGGTAAGGTATTTTTTAGGTTGGCAGGAGGTCTGCTGGCAGTCTAATAAATTGGTTGGGCCAACGTTGGCCCACTGGACAAAATCACGTTGGGCCAACGTCACCACCCAACGTTTGCCCAAGACAACTGCTGACGTTGGGCCAACGTTGGCCCAACGTGTGTTTGCTACCTGGGCTAGCTATTTACAGTAGCTATCTAGCCATCTGCTAAATCATACAGCACTCTAGCTATCTAGCTATCTGCTAAATCATACAGCACTCTAGTACTCTAGCTATCTGCTAAATCACTCTAGTACTCTAGCTATCTAGCTATCTGCTAAATCATACAGCACTCTAGTACTCTAGCTATCTGCTAAATCACTCTAGTACTCTAGCTATTTACAGTAGCTATCTAGCTATCTGCTAAATCATACAGCACTCTAGCTATCTAGCTATCTGCTAAATCACTCTAGTACTCTAGTACTCTAGCTATCTAGCTATCTGCTAAATCATACAGCACTCTAGCTATTTGCTAAATCATACAGCACTCTAGTACTCTAGCTATCTGCTAAATCACTCTAGTACTCTAGCTATCTGCTAAATCACTCTAGTACTCTAGCTATTTACAGTAGCTATCTAGCTATCTGCTAAATCATACAGCACTCTAGCTATCTAGCTATTTGCTAAATCATACAGCACTCTAGTACTCTAGCTATCTGCTAAATCACTCTAGTACTCTAGCTATCTACAGTAGCTATCTAGCTATCTGCTAAATCATACAGCACTCTAGTACTCTAGCTATCTGCTAAATCATACAGCACTCTAGTACTCTAGCTATCTGCTAAATCATACAGCACTCTAGTACTCTAGCTATCTGCTAAATCACTCTAGTACTCTAGCTATCTGCTAAATCACTCTAGTACTCTAGCTATCTGCTAAATCACTCTAGTACTCTAGCTATCTACAGTAGCTATCTAGCTATCTGCTAAATCATACAGCACTCTAGTACTCTAGCTATCTGCTAAATCACTCTAGTACTCTAGCTATCTGCTAAATCACTCTAGTACTCTAGCTATCTGCTAAATCACTCTAGTACTCTAGCTATCTGCTAAATCACTCTAGTACTCTAGCTATCTACAGTAGCTATCTAGCTATCTGCTAAATCCTGGTGTACTCGAGTACTCTAGCTATCTGCTTGAGGAGATCAAGAATAAAAGATCACAAAAAAAGAACACATGACCACAGCACCACATACGTCTGATTGACAGTGAAAGAGAGAGAAGAAGAGAGAGAGAGAGAGAGAAAGAGAAAAATGGAGGAGAGAGGGAAGGGAGGGAGATGACAGCACGTGCTCCTGGGCTCCTGTGCACAATCCAGCTACCCTACAGCCCCCGGATACACACGTCCCATCTCTCCCTCCGCTTTCTTTTCCTCCCTGTATCGCTCCCTCTCTCTCTCCTTCACTCTTCCTCCCTCCTTTCTCTTTCAAATGCACTTCTTTCTCTCTCTCTCTCCCTCTCCCTGTTGCCAACTGTGCCATTAAAGGGCTCTTCTGTTATTATTATCTTATTTTTGTTTGCTTTGTTATGCTTCTCTCTCTCTCTCTCTCTCTCTCTCTCTCTCTCTCTCTGGGATTATATGGTTAATGCCTGGGGCTTTTCAATCTCACTCTTACTCTGAGCCAACCCAATCCAGCCTCTTATTCCCTCATGATGGCAAAGATACACGCACGCACACACACACAAACACACACATACACGCACACACACTCACACACACACAAAAACACGCACACACACACTCTTTCTCTCTTTTTTTCATTCACTTTATCTTTGACATATTTTCTTTTCCCTCTCTCCACATTCTCCCTCCTCTTGCTCAAACTGAAGATGTAAGGCATATTGCCAGGAGTCTGAATGCTGTGTGTTTAAATGTGAGACCCCTCAGTTAGTGGTTTAATGGGAAAATGGCTACTAATTTTCAAAACTATGCCTCTCTGTCTGTTTCCCTTTCTGCCACAGTCTCTGTATGCTTTATTGACTTGATCTGAGTCTTTTCGTTCACAAGCAAAGAGCAAGGGAGGAAATTAAGGTTGCACAATGTGAACTTTTACCAGCCACTGACAAAGAAATGACAATATTCACCAGCCAGTCAACAGTTAATTATTGTTTTCTGTCTGAAATGTACCAGACACTTTTCAGATTTTACCAGCATTTGGCTGGTGGCAATTTCCATCCCTCTTTCCATCTTTTTTTCTTCTGATATCTTCCTCCACACAAACACACACACACACACACACGCACGCACACATGCACGCACACACAAACGTTTCTTCTTATATCTTCCTCTTCTCTCTACATCTTCCTCACACTGCACCTCTAACGATGTGCTATTCTCTCTTTTCTCTCCTCCATCCCTCATCCCTCCCTCACTGCCACACGGTCGCCCCGCTGTCTCCTCCTCCTGCTATCTCACTCGCGAGCTCAGCTCAGGGCAGTGGTATTTGCACAACAAAAGGCATTTCAGGAATACAAATAAGCACTGGCTCCTCTCCCACAGAAGAGCCAGCCAAGTAATGACGTGCTTAAAGCCCATATCCAGAATAACTCCCACAGAGAGGGTCTGACTGCTTCGTTAGGATTCTGAGCATGACTGGAGTTAACCTTTGAATCCCCACCCTCTCTCTGCTGTTCTAAATCCCCACCCTCTCTCTGCTGTTCTGAATCCCCACCCTCTCTCTGCTGTTCTGAATCCCCACCCTCTCTCTGCTGTTCTTAACACTCAGGCGTCTGGAGTTTACTGTCTTTGAATCCCATCCTCTCTCTGCTCTTCTTAAGACGCAGGCGTCTGGCCACAGTTCCGCTCTCACACACACACATCTCACAAACACATCTCAAACACATGCATGTTCCCCCTGCCAGTCCCCCAGGGGCCCTTCACTGCACTGTGCTGATGAGGGCCACGTGTGTCTGAAGTTTAAGGCTGATCTGCGCCCCCTCAAACGGCACTTAGGATGAGATACAAGAGCGCCCCTCGTAAAAGAGCGCCCCTCGTCCTGCTCAGGACCCCGTTAAATGCCTGTAAACGACCACAGCTTCCAAACCACTCACATGCAGCACAGCACATACACACACACACAGTCTCCTCAAAACCACCCACACACAGCACAGCACACACACACACACACACACACACACACACACACACACACACACACACACACACACACACACACACACACACACAGTCTCCTCAAAACCACCCACACACAGCACAGCACACACACACACACACACACACACACATAGTCTCCTCAAAAGCACCCACACACAGCACGGCACAGCACAGCACAGCGCAGCTGACCACAGAGAGGATGCTAACAGCAGACAGATCTATTCCAATGAGATTCTGTAGTCGGGCTCTTCAGGTCATCAGCGGACACGAACGAATGAAAACATTACGGCACAGAGGCATATGCTGCTGGTTATGCTCTATTAACTCTATAAATGCTGCTGGTTATGCTCTATTAACTCTATAAAATACATTTTAGGGGAGAGCTCTGGAGTTGGCAACAGCTGAATGCTTCAGTAGAACTCCTGCCAGGAAAGTTGGACCAGATTAGTATTTACACTGTGCCCCCTTACAGCCCTGGGGCCCCACACAGTCCCGCACAGCCCTGGGGCCCAACACAGCCCTGGGGCCCCTGTTATGACCCTGTATGTGTTTCTGTGGTTTCTGTGTTGTTTGCCTCTGTTTTCTGTTTTACTCTTGCAGATCCCGTGGGTGGCTTAATTGGCCCAATTACCGCCACCTGACTCCTGAGACCTGAATTGCTCGGTATTGGTGCCCGGCCCGTTCAAAAGGAGGCACTGACGTCACCCATGGGGGGAGAGAGCTCGGACTGCATTCTTTTGTTTGCTGCGTTGTCTGCCGCTTCGCCATGCTAACCAGGCCCGACGTTCTTGCTTTCCACCTACCCGCTTCTCTCAGGGTGGCAGCCTGAGAGGGATGTTGGAGACGTCGGGCTTCGTGGAGGCCGACGTCTTTTTGAATTTTTTTTGGCGTTTTTGAAGTTTTTTCACTTTTTTCTCCTTTTTTCCTATTTTTCTTATTTTTTGTAAATAAACTTTCTAAATTGTTGCCGTAATCTGTGGCATTATTTTTGTCACATCTTTTATTTATGTCCTCATGCACCCCTAGACACTTTGGGGACATAACACCCCACACAGCCACAAACAGCCACACACAGCCCTGGGGCCCTGCATAGCCTCACACAGTCCCGCACGGCCCTGGGGCCCCGCACAGCCCTGGGGCCCCACACAACCTGAGGCAGTCAGATATCTACTGACTAAAACACAGGCTACACTCATACACAGCTGAACCAGTGCATGACTATAACACTTCTGCAACAACTAGAGACATTTCAACAGCTTCTGCGCAGGTGCCTACAGGGAGGGAGGAGGTACAATCAGTGCGGAAGAGAAGGAGAACCATCATTTTCCAGTAAGCAGCTTATGATTATCATAGTCAATCTGATGCGGATGTCAGCAGTGGTGAAGGCCTTAACGCTGGCGATAACACATGACCTAGCAGAAGTGCTATAAGTACAATTAGCAATGGTGTGTTCACTGATGCTAGCATTACAGTTAACACTGGAGCTAATCCTACATGTCAGCAGCAGTAGTTAGCACAGAAGAGGCTTAGCATCGGTGGGATCATGATGATGGTGATTGGATGGCGAAGCTGTCACTCACCTGCCACGGAGTTGGGGCGGGGCATGAGGTAGAGGGGGATGGAGTGGGCGGAGTGGGTGGAGCTGTGGTGGTCCAGGCTGCGCTCGGGGATCTTGTTGAGGCTGTAGGTGGAGGCGGCCATGTTCTCGTCCACGCGGTACAGGAAGGAGTCCCCGCCCAGCCCCATGGCCACGCCCATCCCGCACGACTTCTGCGTCTGCCACAGCTTCAGGCTGCCACGGCTACTGTCGCCATGCTTACCGCCACGCTCCACGTTCTCCGAGTAGCTGGTGAGGGTGGCTGCACACAGGTGCCACAGGAAGGAGAGAAAGAGAGGGAGGGATGGAGGAGGGGTGGAGGAGGAGAGGGGTGGAGGGAGAGAGGGATGGAGGGAGAGAGGGATGGAGGGAGAGAGGGATGGATGGATGAAAGTTAGTCAGGAGCGGTGGACAGCAGAACACATTATTATTCATCCGAGGCTATTAGACTATTTCATATTAGATGTACAGTGTCCTGTTTGGTTCAGTATTATCAGACACGGCTCCTGCAATCAGTGTTAGAGGATAGTACAGTATTGGTGTTAGAGGATAGTACAGTATTAGTGTTAGAGGATAGTACAGTATTAGTGTTAGAGGATAGAACAGTATTAGTGTTAGAGGATAGTACAGTATTGGTGTTAGAGGATAGTACAGTATTAGTGTTAGAGGATAGTACAGTATTAGTGTTAGAGGATAGTACAGTATTTGTTTTAGAGGATAGTTCAGTATTATCAGACATGGCTCCTGCAGTCAGTCTTAGCGGATGTAAATGCAGATGTTAATGCTGCACACAAAAAGCTTCAGGGAGGGGGTGAGGGTGTGTGTGAGTGTGTGTGTGTGTGTGAGGGTGTGTGTGAGTCTCCTTATGGGTGTATTAGTGAAGGGACTGAGTGTAACACTACACTGAACTCCAGAGAGAGAGAGCGAGAGAGAGAGAGAGAGAGAGAGAGAGAGAGAGAGAGAGAGAGAGAGAGAGAGAGAGAGTGTGTGTGTGTGCGGAGGAGTGTTTTTCTTGGGGGGAAATGAGTGTGCTGTCTTGTTTTAGCACCTTTTAATAACCTGCAAAAATGACTTGAGCGCAGGTGAGACTACGACCTGAGACACACAACTACACACTAACAGCAACACACACACACAACTACACACTAACACAACTACACACTAACAGCAACACTCACACACAACTACACACTAACACAACTACACACTAACAGCAGCACTCACACACACAACTACACACTAACACAACTACACACTAACAGCAACACACACACACAACTACACACTAACACAACACACACACACACACACACACACACACACACACACCTTAAGGGTGTGAGTAGACAATGCTGTGGATACACACAACTCTACACCTACAGATGTATGTGACTAGACAATCACACACACATACTCACACACGCATACCACACCCCCCCCTCACACACGATCAGACACACACAGCCTGGCACACACACCGTGGTACACACACCAACAGAAACACACAGTATATTACACACTCCATCGGACACACAACCTGGTCTATTTAGGGACATGTGACATATTTGCAGACATGTGAGGTGACAGTGATGTACATCACTGGGACAGCTGTGGCGTAGTGGTCAGGGAGTTGGTCTTGCAACCGGAAGGTTCGAATCCCGCCCTACCCATGGTTGAGATGCCCTTGAGTAAGGCATCTAACCCCACACTGCTCCAGGGACTGTAACTGAAACCCTGTAAATATCTGTAAGTCGCTCTGGATAAGAGCGTCAGCTAAGTGTAATATAATGTAATATAATGTAAAACATGAAATATGTGTGATCAAGCATGCTTGTGTGTGTGTGTGTGTGTGTGTGTGCGCGCATCTCTTTCTCTCAGAACACAGGACACAGCACAAAAATGCAGAAACAATGTAAGCAACATAAAGAATATAAAAGCTGCTGTAGAGGGCAAGGAGCAGCCGCTACAACATTAGAACACTACAACATTAGAACACTACAACATTAGAACACTAGAACATTAGAACACTACAACATTAGAACACTAAAGCATTAGAACACTACAACATTAGAACACTAGAACATTAGAACACTAGAGCATTAGAACACTAGAACATTAGAACACTAAAGCATTAGAACACTACAACATTAGAACACTAGAGCATTAGAACACTAGAGCATTAGAACACTACAACATTAGAACACTAGAACATTAGAACACTAAAGCATTAGAACACTAGAACATTAGAACACTAGAACATTAGAACACTAAAGCATTAGAACACTAGAACATTAGAACACTAGAACATTAGAACACTAGAACATTAGAACACTAAAGCATTAGAACACTAGAGCATTAGAACACTAGAGCATTAGAACACTAGAACATTAGAACACTAAAGCATTAGAACACTAAAACATTAGAACACTAGAACATTAGAACACTAAAGCATTAGAACACTACAACATTAGAACACTAGAACATTAGAACACTAGAGCATTAGAACACTAGAACATTAGAACACTAAAGCATTAGAACACTACAACATTAGAACACTAGAGCATTAGAACACTAGAGCATTAGAACACTACAACATTAGAACACTAGAACATTAGAACACTAAAACATTAGAACACTAGAACATTAGAACACTAGAGCATTAGAACACTAGAACATTAGAACACTAGAACATTAGAACACTAGAACATTCTCAGTGGTGTCCCTAGTGAATGCAAACACGCCGCTACAACATTAGAACACTAGAACATTCTCAGTGGTGTCCCTAGTGAATGCAAACTCTGCACCAGGAAAACATTGCTGTGGCACTGCAATTAAAGCTGTGAAATTGTACTGTGTTCTGCATGTACAAGAGTGTAAGTGTGTGGCTGGCGGGTGTGTATGTGAGAGCAAACATGTGTGTGTGTTATTCCTGATGCAGCTGCCACTAAGTCTATTTGTGTAGCGACTGGTCACACATGATTCTGCCCCTGGTCACACAGTTAGCGTACAGTATGTGTGTGAAATTCAGCAATCCATGCTTTTAACTGTGTGTGTGTGTGTGTGTGTGTGTGTTTGTGTGCATATGTGTGTGAGAAGCTCACTGATGATGCTGATGTCCCTGTTTCCAAATGTGTGTGTGTGTGTGTGCGTGTAAGACTGACCAATGATGCCACCGTCCCTGCTCTCCAGGGTGGAGGTGTGTGTGTGTGTGTGTGTGTGTGTGTGTGTGTATGTGTGTGTGTGACCCACCGATGATGCCACTGTCCCTGCTCTCCAGGGTGGAGGTGTGTGTGTGTGTGTGTATGTGTGTGTGTGTGTGTGTGTGTGTGTGTGTGTGTGTGTGTGTATGTGTGTGTGTGTGTGTATGTGTGTGTGTGTGTGACCCACCGATGATGCCACTGTCCCTGCTCTCCAGGGTGGAGGTGTGTGTGTGTGTGTGTGTGTGTGTGTGTGTGTGTGTGTGTGTGTGTGACCCACCGATGATGCCGCTGTCCCTGCTCTCCAGGGTGGAGGTGGGGCTGGTGATGGAGCCGTAGGCGCTGCAGTCTCTGTTCCCAGGATGCACTGGGGCGCCAGACGGCAGCGTGGAGCAGGGACTACCAGCAGGGGGCGACGCCGAGCTGCTCGCCAGACTGGAGCAGGGACTGATCCTCTGAGTCACCAGGATACCCTGTGTGAGCGTGCGTGTGTGTGTGTGTGTGTGTGAGCATGCGTGTTTGTGTGCGCGTGTGTGTGTTCATGTGTTTGTGTGTGTGTGTGAGGGTTTGTGAGTGTATGGGTTT
>CM050216.1:39186242-39221242 GCA_027475355.1 Coilia nasus | reverse complement strand
TGTTAGTGTGTGTCTAACTCTGAGGTCTGTGCTGTGTTAGTGTGTGTCTGACTCTGAGGTCTGTGCTGTGTGAGTGTGTGTCTGACTCTGAGGTCTGTGCTGTGTTAGTGTGTGTCTAACTCTGAGGTCTGTGCTGTGTTAGTGTGTGTCTGACTCTGAGGTCTGTGCTGTGTTAGTGTGTGTCTGACTCTGAGGTCTGTGCTGTGTGAGTGTGTGTCTGACTCTGAGGTCTGTGCTGTGTGAGTGTGTGTCTGACTCTGAGGTCTGTGCTGTGTGAGAGTGTGTCTGACTCTGAGGTGTGTCTGTGTTAGTGTGTCTAACTCTGAGGTCTGTGCTGTGTGAGAGTGTGTCTGACTCTGAGGTCTGTGCTGTGTTAGTGTGTGTCTGACTCTGAGGTCTGTGCTGTGTGAGTGTGTGTCTAACTCTGAGGTCTTTGTTCTGCAGGGCCAATGAGTCAGAAGATGTATGCCATGCTGCCGTGCGGTGGCATTGGGGTGAGTTTCAACGCCTTCCTGCCGTTTCCCATAATCCCCCTGTGTGAGGTGTGTGTGAGGTGTGTGATGTGTGTGTGTGTGAGGTGTGTGTGTGTGAGGTGTGTGTGTGTGAGGTGTGTGTGAGGTGTGTGTAAGGTGTGTGTAAGGTGTTTTATGGCCATTATGGCATGATGCTAAATGGGAGAGTGAGGTGTGAGTGAGGTGTCTGTTTGAGGTGTGTGTGAGGTGTGAGGTGTGTGTGAGGTGTGTGTGAGGTGTGTGTGTTGGCCACTATGGCATGATGCTAAGGAGAGTGAGGTGTGTGTGAGGTGTGTGTGTTGGCCCGGCATGATGCTAAGGAGAGTGAGGTGTGTGTGAGGTGTGTGTGAGGTGTGTGTGTTGGCCACTATGGCATGATGCTAAGGAGAGTGAGGTGTGTGTGAGGTGTGTGATGTGTGTGTGTGTGAGGTGTGTGTGTGTGAGGTGTGAGGTGTGTGTGTTGGCCACTATGGCATGATGCTAAGGAGAGTGAGGTGTGTGTGAGGTGTGTGTGTGTCAGGTGTGTGTGTGTGAGGTGTGTGTGAGGTGTGTGTGTTGGCCACTATGGCATGATGCTAAGGAGAGTGAGGTGTGTGTGAGGTGGTGGTGTCTCATCTGCCTGTTGCGCCCCCTGCAGGTGGACAGTGATACTGTGTGGAACGAGATGCACTCCTCTGGGGCAGTACGCATGGCCGTGGGCTGTGTCATTGAGCTGGCCTTCAAGGTCGCCGCCGGAGAGCTCAAGGTCAGACACCCATACACACACGCACGCACACACACACACACACACACAAACATACACACACACTGATTTTTAGTCCGTGTGTAGACAGCACAGCACCAGTATGCATCTGTAACAAACACCGGTCTTTAACTTTTAATTGTATTAATTCCTGTGTGTGTGTGTATTCCTATACAAACAGAATGGCTTTTAATTGTATTAATTCCTGTGTGTGTGTGTGTGTATTCCTATACAAACAGAATGGCTTTTAATTGTATTAATTCCTGTGTGTGTGTATTCCTATACAAACAGAATGGCTTTTAATTGTATTAATTCCTGTGTGTGTGTGTATTTCTATACAAACAGAATGGCTTTTAATTGTATTAATTCCTGTGTGTGTGTGTATTCCTATACAAACAGAATGGCTTTTAATTGTATTAATTCCTGTGTGTGTGTATTCCTATACAAACAGAATGGCTTTTAATTGTATTAATTCCTGTGTGTGTGTGTGTGTATTCCTATACAAACAGAATGGCTTTTAATTGTATTAATTCCTGTGTGTGTGTGTGTGTATTCCTATACAAACAGACGGCTTTTAATTGTATTAATTCCTGTGTGTGTGTGTGTGTATTCCTATACAAACAGAATGGCTTTTAATTGTATTAATTCCTGTGTGTGTGTGTGTGTATTCCTATACAAACAGACGGCTTTTAATTGTATTAATTCCTGTGTGTGTGTGTGTGTATTCCTATACAAACAGAATGGCTTTGCGGTGGTCCGTCCGCCTGGCCATCATGCGGAGGAGTCCACGGCCATGTAAGTAGCCCTGCGGCATTGTGGGTAATGGGGGAGGGGTCTGGAATGGGAGCTGTCGGAGGGGGCGGGAAAAGTTGAGTGGTGCGGCTGGTGTCACTGAGGGCTGATGGTAGCGCCACTTTGAGTCTCAAACACTCAAGCTTCCAGAGACACTGAATAATTCATCGGTGAATTTTCCAGAATATTCTGTCTTGTTCCACCTTGGTACTTCGTGCTCCACAAAAGAAGGTATATATATATCTGTGTGTGTGTGTGTGTGTGTGTGTGTGTCTGTGTGTGTGTGTGTGTGTGTGTGTGTGTATCTGTGTGTGTGTGTACATATGTGTATGTGTGTGTGTGTGTATCTGCGTGTGTGTGTGTGTATGTGTGTGTGTGTGTATCTGTGTGTGCGTATCTGTGTGTGTGTGTATCTGTGTGTGTGTGTGTTTGTGTGTGTGTGTGTATCTGTTTGTGCGTGTGTGTGTATCTGTGTGTGTGTGTGTGTGTGTGTGTGTGTGTGTGTGTGTATCTGTGTGTGCGTATCTGTGTGTGTGTGTGTGTGTGTGTGTGTGTGTGTGTGTGTGTGTATCTGCGTGTGTGTGTTTGTATGTGTGTGTGTGTGTGTATCTGTGTGTGCGTATCTGTGTGTGTGTGTGTTTGTGTGTGTGTGTGTATCTGTTTGTGCGTGTGTGTGTATCTGTGTGTGTGTGTATCTGTGTGTGCGTATCTGTGTGTGTGTGTGTGTGTATCTGTGTGTGCGTGTGTGTGTATCTGTGTGTGCGTGTGTGTGTGCGTGTGTGTGTATCTGTGTGTGTGTGTGTGTGTGTATCTGTGTGTGTGTGTGTGTATCTGTGTGTGCGTGTGTGTGTATCTGTGTGTGCGTGTGTGTGTATCTGTGTGTGTGTGTGTGTGTATGTGTGTGTGCGTGTGTGTGTATCTGTGTGTGTGTGTGTGCGTGTGTGTGTATCTGTGTGTGTGTGTGTGTGCGTGTGTGTATCTGTGTGTGTGTGTGTGTCACACAGGGGGTTCTGCTTCTTCAACTCGGTGGCCATTACTGCAAAGCTGCTGCAGCAGAAGCTCGGGGTGGGGAAGGTCCTCATCGTGGACTGGGTGAGTGTACAGCACTCCTCTTCCACTCCTCTCCTCTGCTGTTTCTCTCCTCCTCCTCCTCCTTACCTCTCATCCCACCATCTCTTCTCTTCCCCCAGTCTTTCTCTCTGCCTTCTCCATCCTTGTAATATCATTCACCCCCCATATAATGTTCCCCTGGTGGACACCTGCTTGTAGTCATATCCTGCTGTGATTTGGGCCGCAGCTTGTCCTGGTGCCCGCACATGCTCACAGGGGAGGTGTAGCTGCTAGATGTGGAATGCTAGATGTGGAATGCTAGATGTGGAATGCTGGATGTGGAATACTAGATGTGGGCGCTAGATGTGGAATGCTGGATGTGGAATGCTAGATGTGGGCGCTAGATGTGGAATGCTAGATGTGGAATGCTGGATGTGGAATGCTAGATGTGGAATGCTAGATGTGAACGCTAGATGTGGGCGCTAGATGTGGAATGCTGGATGTGGAATGCTAGATGTGGAATGGTGGATGTGGAATGCTGAATGTGGAATGCTAGATGTGGGCGCTAGATGTGGAATGCTAGATGTGGAATGCTGGATGTGGAATGCTAGATGTGGAATGCTAGATGTGAACGCTAGATGTGGGCGCTAGATGTGGAATGCTGGATGTGGAATGCTAGATGTGGGCGCTAGATGTGGAATGCTGGATGTGGAATGCTGGATGTGGAATGCTGGATGTGGAATGCTAGATGTGGAATGCTAGATGTGGAATGCTGGATGTGGAATGCTAGATGTGGATGCTGGATGTGGAATGCTGAATGTGGAATGCTGGATGTGGAATGCTAGATGTGGAATGCTAGATGTGAACGCTAGATGTGGGCGCTAGATGTGGAATGCTGGATGTGGAATGCTAGATGTGGAATGGTGGATGTGGAATGCTGAATGTGGAATGCTAGATGTAGAATGCTGGATGTGGAATGCTAGATGTGGAATGCTAGATGTGGAATGGTGGATGTGGAATGCTGAATGTGGAATGCTAGATGTAGAATGCTAGATGTGGATGCTGGATGTGGAATGCTGAATGTGGAATGCTAGATGTGGATGCTGGATGTGGAATGCTAGATGTGGAATGCTAGATTTGGAATGCTAAATGTGGAATGCTGGATGTGGAATGCTAGATGTGGATGCTGGATGTGGAATGCTGGATGTGGATGCTGGATGTGGAATGCTAGATGTGGAATGCTAGATTTGGAATGCTAAATGTGGAATGCTAAATGTGGAATGCTAGATTTGGAATGCTGGATGTGGAATGCTTGATGTGGAATGCTGGATGTGGAATGCTAGATGTGGAATGCTAGATGAGGATGCTGGATGTGGAATACTGGATGTGGACGCTGGCTGTGGAATGCTGGATGTTGGCGTTATTCCAGAAAGCCAGATTACTCGCTAACCTGGGAGGTTAACTCAGAGCAAGTCGTAAACCTGCTACTAGCAGAGCCCTGTGGCTTTGATCTGATTGGAAAATGAAGCTGTAGGTCTTTTGTATTAGGAGATTTACTACTTATTCTTATATAGCGTTAACTTCTCAGGGTACGTCACTAAACCACCTTCTTGGAATACGCCCCCTGCTGGTGGGATTTGAACAGATGCATGAACTGGTGAAGTCCAAGTGGGGAGAACTTGGAGGTCTGAGCCCTTCACTGTTGGTTTGGGCTCATCTCCACTGTTGGTCTGAGCTCATCATACCTGTTGGTTTGGGCCCTTCACTATTGGTCTGAGCTCATCTCCACTGTTGGTCTGAGCTCATCTTCACTGTTGGTTTGGGCCCTTCACTGTTGGTCTGTGCTCATCTCCACACTCGTGTGTGTGTTCCTCTTGTCTTCCTGTCACTCCTACTCATCCCCCTCTCTCCCAAAACCCAGGACATTCACCATGGCAACGGCAGCCAGCAAGCCTTCTACAACGACCCCAATGTGCTCTACATCTCCCTGCATCGCTATGACGACGGCAACTTCTTCCCCGGGAGTGGAGCTCCTGAGGAGGTCAGTGACTGTCAAGGTCAAGGGTGAAAGATGGGGGAAAAGTTGAAGAGTTAACCATGAACTTTAACCAGTGCTGTTATGGGAAACAGCTTTATCATCAACTGGCTTTTGAAGTGCTTCAGCTTAAAGGTTTAATCTCAAATATGTAATGTACAGCCACGGTGGTAATGTTGTAGTTCACTGTAAAGCAGCAACATGACTGCAAGTAATGCATACAATGTTGCATATATCACTGAAACAGATATAATATGATATAATCACATAAGTGTACTTGACAGATAACATTTGAATTTGAACTGAATTTGAATATAAACCTGTAATCTGTGCTGTGGGGCACTAGTAATGGAAGGCTAGAGGTGTGTGTGAAGGCTAGAGGTGAGTGTGTGAAGGCTAGAGGTGTGTGTGAAGGCTAGAGGTGAGTGTGTGAAGCTTAGAGGTGAGTGTGTGAAGCTTAGAGGTGAGTGTGTGAAGGCTAGAGGTGAGTGTGTGAAGCTTAGAGGTGAGTGTGTGAAGGCTAGAGGTGAGTGTGTGAAGGCTAGAGGTGTGTGTGAAGGCTAGAGGTGAGTGTGTGAAGCTTAGAGGTGAGTGTGTGAAGGCTAGGGGTGTGTGTGTGTGTGAAGGCTAGAGGTGAGTGTGTGAAGGCTAGAGGTGTGTGTGTACTAGAGGTGAGTGTGTGAAGGCTAGAGGTGAGTGTGTGAAGGCTAGAGGTGTGTGTGTGAAGGCTAGAGGTGAGTGTGTGAAGGCTAGAGGTGTGTGTGAAGGCTAGGGGTGTGTGTGTGTGTGAAGGCTAGAGGTGTGTGTGTGTGTGTGAAGGCTAGAGGTGAGTGTGTGAAGGCTAGAGGTGTGTGTGTACTAGAGGTGAGTGTGTGAAGGCTAGAGGTGAGTGTGTGAAGGCTAGAGGTGTGTGTGAAGGCTAGAGGTGAGTGTGTGAAGGCTAGAGGTGTGTGTGTACTAGAGGTGTGTGTGTGAAGGCTAGAGGTGTGTGTGTGAAGGCTAGAGGTGAGTGTGTGAAGGCTAGAGGTGAGTGTGTGAAGGCTGTGCGCTAGAGGTGAGTGTGTGAAGGCTAGAGATGAGTGTGTGTACTAGAGGCGAATGTGTGAAGGCTAGAGGTGTGTGTGAAGGCTAGAGGTGAGTGTGTGAAGGCTAGAGGTGTGTGTGTACTAGAGGTGAGTGTGTACTAGAGGTGAGTGTGTAAAGGCTAGAGGTGAGTGTGTAAAGGCTAGAGGTGAGTGTGTAAAGGCTAGAGGTGAGTGTGTGAAGGCTAGAGGTGTGTGTGTACTAGAGGTGAGTGTGTAAAGGCTAGAGGTGAGTGTGTAAAGGCTAGAGGTGAGTGTGTGAAGGTTAGAGGTGAGTGTGTGAAGCTTAGAGATGAGTGTGTGAAGGCTAGGGGTGTGTGTGAAGGCTAGAGGTGAGTGTGTGAAGGCTAGAGGTGTGTGTGTGTACTAGAGGTGAGTGTGTGAAGGCTAGAGGTGTGTGTGAAGGCTAGGGGTGTGTGTGTGTGTGAAGGCTAGAGGTGATTGTGTGAAGGCTAGAGGTGAGTGTGTGAAGACTGTGTACTAGAGGTGTGTGTGCGTGAAGGCTAGAGGTGAGTGTGTGAAGGCTAGAGGTGTGTGTGAAGGCTAGAGGTGAGTGTGTGAAGGCTAGAGGTGTGTGTGTACTAGAGGTGAGTGTGAAGGCTAGAGGTGAGTGTGTGAAGGCTAGAGGTGAGTGTGTGTACTAGAGGCGAGTGTGTGAAGGCTAGAGGTGTGTGTGTGAAGGCTAGGGGTGTGTGTGTGTGTGAAGGCTAGAGGTGAGTGTGTGAAGGCTAGAGGTGAGTGTGTGAAGACTGTACTACAGGTGTGTGTGCGTGAAGGCTAGAGGTGAGTGTGTGAAAGCAGCGAGGTTGAGAGGAGTGTCCAGCTCTTCTCCTGAGGGTGCCCGTTGTGAATAGGATTATTTCTAGAACCATCTGTGCCTCCAGTATGTCGCCGCCAACACCAGGCAATTAACAGGCAGCGTAGACTAATTAAGGAAGCACTGCAGCACACACACACACACACACACACACACACACACACACACACACACACTGCTCAGGACGGGCGGCCTTCAAGGACACTGTCACAGTTACAGTCCAGTGCCAAAGAAGTGCTTAGACCTGCTTTTCTCTTCTGTGTGTGTGTGTGTGTGTGCGTGTGTGTGTGTGTGTTTTTGTGTGCGTGTGTGCACGCAGGTGGGAGTAGGGCCAGGTGTGGGCTTTAACGTCAACATTGCCTGGACGGGTGGCGTGGAGCCCCCCATGGGTGACGTGGAGTACCTAACAGCCTTCAGGTGCATACCGCCGACCTCACCTGTCCTTACAGGCACCATAGAACATCATTACGGTCAGATAGTCTACACTCCCAACCGTAACAGTACAACAGTACAATACAATACAACATCATTACGGTCAGATCTATAGTCTACACTTTCAAGCATGCGTCTAGCTGTATTCTACACTTTCAAGCATAGGTCTAGCTGTATAGTCTTCATGTGAGTTCCCAAGACTGTAAATAAGGTTTTTACTTTGTGTTCCTTTAGCTTGTTGTATCCTCCTTTTGTAAGTCATTTTGGATAAGTGAAATGTAAGTGTAATGTAATAATGTAATGTAAGTGTAATGTGATAATGTATTGTAAGGAAGACTCCATCTCTCCTCCTCACAGAAATATAGAAAGCAATCAGAGATATACTTGAAGGAAATTATATTATATTATATTATATTATATTATATTATATTATATTATATTATATTATATTATATTATATTATATTATATTATATTATATTATAATCAACTTTATTGTCATTACACATGTACAAATACAAGGTGCCAAAATGTGGTTTAGCATCTGATCAGAAGTGCAAGGAGCAGCAAGTGTATGTATAGTACCGTGTAAAAAAATTAAAGGGTTAAAATGTTTAACAGCTCGAAGACAGTAATGTCTTTATATGCTTAGCCATGGAGTTAAATAATTAAAGGGTTAAAATGTTTAACAGCCCAAAGACAGTAATGGTTTATATGCTTAGCCATGGAGTTAAATAATTGAAGGGTTAAAATGTTTAACAGCCCAAAGACAGTAATGGTTTATATGCTAAGCCATGGAGTTCATTCACATTCATTCATTGAGCTGGCAGCCCCCTGGCTCATTCAGTTGCTTAGTGTGTGGGCGGCTCCACGTGACTCCAGTCAGTATGCTGTGCAGTCATTGGCTGTGTCCGAAACAGGAAGCTGTGGCTTGCTGCCTTGCTGCCTTCAATGTCCAACAAGTCACGCCCCCTAAGCAGGCCTCAAGGTGCCGGTTAAGACCTTCGTTTTGGACGCCCCGGCGACAGCAGCACAGAACACTGTTGCCATAACACCAACAGCTGAGTTCATAGTTTGATAGAATAATGTATTGGAATATGTTGGATACTAAAGGCAGCATGAAGGAAGCATCTATGCTTCCTGCAAAATTGGGCAAAACAAAGGTACCTTCGAAGGCAGCGTTTTCTGCATTTATTTGATTAAGACGGCCTTGATGCCTTGCTGCCACCAAACTCTCTTTGAAGGCAGCGCTTTGCGTTTTGGACACACTGTGGCACTGACTGTGCCGGCCCGTTCTCCTAGGACTGTGGTGATGCCGATCGCCAACGAGTTCTCCCCGGACGTGGTCCTGGTGTCGGCCGGCTTCGATGCGGTGGAGGGGCACCAGTCGCCCCTGGGGGGCTACAACGTCACTGCCAAGTGTGAGTAGCAGTCAGCCTCCGCTGCACACCCCCCTTCATGTTTCTCTCTCTCTCTCTCTGTCTCTCTGTCTGTCTCTCTCTCTGTCTCTCTCTCTGTCTCTCTCTCTGTCTCTCTGTCTGTCTCTCTCTCTGTCTCTCTGTCTGTCTCTTTCTCTGTCTCTGTCTCTGTCTCTCTCTCTGTCTGTCTCTCTGTCTCTCTGTCTCTCTCTCTCTCTGTCTCTCTGTCTGTCTCTCTCTCTGTCTCTCTCTCTGTCTCTCTCTCTGTCTCTCTGTCTGTCTCTTTCTCTGTCTCTCTCTCTGTCTCTCTCTCTGTCTCTCTGTCTGTCTCTCTCTCTGTCTCTCTGTCTGTCTCTCTCTCTGTCTCTCTCGCTGTCTCTCTCGCTGTCTCTCTCTCTGTCTCTCTGTCTGTCTCTTTCTCTGTCTCTGTCTCTCTCTCTGTCTCTCTCTCTCTGTCTCTCTCTCTCTCTCTCTCTGTCTCTCTCTCTCTCTCTCTGCCTCTCCCCTCCTGCATGTGCGTGTTCATGAGTGTTCCTCACAATTCATTCACTGAGAAACCCTTCCTCCCACAGGCAGCCATGAGTCATGGCTCCCTCTGTGATGTTTGGCCATGCACTCCTAGTTTGCACCAGCACTCTGGGCACTCTGTGTGTGTGTGTGTGTGTGTGTGTGTGTGTGTGTGTGTGTGTGTGTGTGTGTGTGCATCCTTATGTCTGCGCAGCCTTTGAATGCATTTGAAACTTGTGTTCTCAAAAACATGTTCCCATCTGAAACCTATGAACAGTAAACAACTGACTCACATCTCGCTATCCTCTTTGACTCTATCGCCCTCTAGTGGCGTGCACTGACCCCTGCTGCTGGCACATTTCATTACATATCATACTCTGCAGTCACGCGGCTTCATTTTGGAAGCAGTACCAACACGTTTTCTCTGTTGTTTGCTCATATTTACAATCTTTCAGATTGTTTTCCTCCCTGTCAGTGGGTTACTGGTGTTCACTAACATCAGTAGTGAACTTTTCTGATGTTCACTTTTCTTTTTTTTTTTTTTTTCTGGGTGAAAAAAATGCAAAGGGCACTTATACCAACATTTTAAAATAAATTAAAACCATGTTTTCACAGTTTACAAAACAGCCCAATGCAAGGATACATGTAAGATTCATATTTTAGATGCAAACAAACATAAAATTGGTAGCACTGATTGCATTTTCTGACATAGAGAACCTGTTTTAATAACAAACATCTGTCCACACACACCGCTCCATTCTTTCACATTATGGCTCCTCAAAGAAATGTAATTTTAACAGCAATAAGGAGAATATTACCGTGACTAGAATTGGGTTGCATCACAGGCAGCCTGTTATGCACGTGCCCCAGCACTTGTGCGAACACACACACACACACACACACACCATGAAGAATACATACCGTCATGAACACACACACACCCTCATGAACACACACCGTGGTAAACACACACAGACCGTGATGAACACACACACACACACACACTGTGATAAACACACACACACACACACACCGTGATGAATACACACTGTGGTAAACACACACACACACACACACACACACACAAGCACATTGTGATGACTGACATTTCCTCGCAGGGCTCCAGATCTGAGAGCAGAGGTCTTGAAGGTGACATCACTTCCTGCCCGGGACTGGGGGGGGGGGCTAAGCATAGAGTTGAATAGTATACTAGAGTGGACACAGGCGCACTGTTCATAGCAATCGTGGCCGCCATCTTGCGACTGTATTTCCGGCCGGGAATCCTAGCCCTCGCAGTGCTGAGTAAGGGACACAAATATCGTTTGATATTTTATATTACCTAGTATATTCATTGTTGATCCGTACGTGTCATTTTATACTAATGACAGGTCATATTTTTTTCTGTGAAATGAAGCTAAAGTCAGCAAACTGTTATAAATTCCCTGTAGTAAAGACATTATTAGATGCTGACAGGCTGAGTTACCATATATAGCCTACGAGTATAATAAAATCTAACAATAATTCAAATTGCTTGCCTAAACATTGGAGACTGGTATACCTTGGCCCAAAAGGAGGCCTAGCAATATACCAAATTTCTTGTTAAAATGATAGAGACCGGTGATACATTTCAGGTTCTTTATGATTTCCTTCATCGAGGGTTTTTGTCCATTCGTCTAGTACTTTAAGTAATTGTAATGATGTTTATCGACCACGGATAAATCAGTTTGTTGCTGAATAAACTTTGTTGAGTCATATGATTTGTTATGGGATTTCTTATTATAGTCTCCATCCATTTGCCTATGACAAGTTAAACTAACTGGTCTGTAGTTTCCTACATATGCTGTGTTACCCTTCTTATGCAGTGCTGTTATTTTTCCTAATTTCCATTTTGTATATATATTTTTATACATAGCCTACGAAAATACAAAACTTGTCTTGTTATTTGTAGAAATGATATCGGTGTGGTTTGTGTAAATGTATTATAGATTATAATTGATTTATCTTCAAATGCAAGCAACCTATCTATAATAATCTATCTAATAATCTATCTATCTAATCTATCTAAACCTATCTAATTAGTGGTGGGAGAAAAAAAAATCTGAAAAATACGAATTCATATCAAGTAGGTGTATTAATGTATTTATTCATGTCATTTTTAAAATCAATAAACATGTTTTCAGTCTTTGAATCTCTTCAAATCTGAATACACGACCTAATCTTTTCCATACTAAGAACATGAGGAATTACCTACTGATGAAAATATTACATTTACATTACATTTACATATATAAGCGCAACTAATATAAATAACAAATCACCAATTTAATTAATGATGTGTTGCTATATTTAAAAACAAAAAACAGTCTGCAATAGCTTTTTCAAAAATAAAATGTCGACTGATACCAAAGACTGCAATGGTTATACAGGGTCGAACGCAAACTGTAGTGCTCAGCGAAGTATACGTTAAAATCCACTTTATTCGTCATTAACGTTGTAATTATTGTTTTCTTTGATACGATTTACGTACATATAGAGTCAGGCATTTCAAATATCATCATTGTATAGTGTGTCAGTGGATATTTTCACAGAACAAAGCCGTTTTTGACAGAGGTGGGTCCATTCTACGCTTATTTACATCGAGTGCCTACCACATGATTACAGTCGCAAGATGGCGGCCGCGTCGGACGTTTTCCCGTGTGGTCAGCCAATGCCGTGTCCACTCTAGTATACTATTCAACTCTATGGGGCTAAGGGTGTTAGTATTCAGTGCTAATGAGGAGGAAGGCTAGCGTGTTAGTATTCAGTGCTAATGAGGGGGGGGGGGGGTGGCTAAGGGTGTTAGTATTCAGTGCTAATGAGGAGGAAGGCTAGCGTGTTAGTATTCAGTGCTAATGGGGGGGGGTTAAGGGTGTTAGTATTCAGTGCTAATGAGGAGGAAGGCTAGCGTGTTAGTATTCAGTGCTAATGAGGGGGGGGCTAAGGGTGTTAGTATTCAGTGCTAATGAGGAGGAAGGCTAGCGTGTTAGTATTCAGTACTAATGGGGGGGGCTACGGGTGTTAGTATTCAGTGCTAATGAGGAGGAAGGCTAGCGTGTTAGTATTCAGTGCTAATGGGGGGGGGGGGCTAAGGCTGTTAGTATTCAGTGCTAATGAGGAGGAAGGCTAGCGTGTTAGTATTCAGTGCTAATGAGGAAGAAGGCTAGCGTGTTAGTATTCAGTGCTAATGAGGGGGGGGGGGGCTAAGCTTGTTAGTATTCAGAGCACAGGCGTTAGCCTCAGATGCCGGCACATGTTGTTGGCCAGCGGTGCATGTGCCCGAGCAGGAAGTCATTTTAGTGGGACTCTGGCTCCAGCAGGCTATTGTGACAGAGTACCAGCTCGACAGCAGAAATAGTCTTGTTTTGGCCCATGCAGCACACTGGAGGCCCCTGCAGTGAATGGCGCTCTGTTGACTAGTGGGCTTTTCTCATAAAACATTCTAGGGATGGATGCAGTGAATGGGACTCAATTGACTACTGGCACTAGATTGACTAGTGGGCTTTTCTCATCAAAGATTCTGGGGATTGTCTGATTGACTAGTGGGCTGATGCAGTGAATGGGGCTCGATTGACTAGTGGGCTGATGCAGTGAATGGGGCTCGACTGACTAGTGGTGCTCTGTTGACTAGTGGGCTTTTCTCACCAAAGATTCATAAGGAAGAGACAGGAGCTAGTAATTGGCTCTCTCGTTTTGTCTGATTTGTTTTCTGGTTTGGTCACTAGCAGACGGAGTGTAGCAGGTGGCTGGGTGGCCCTGGCTTTTCCCCTGTCTTTGGGGCAATATGTAGCTCTTTTGTATGAGGCAGTAATGGTAGTGGTAATGCTGTACCACTTTTCGAAGTCTCTAGAAACCTCTCATTGCATTTCTGGCCCTTCACTAGTCCTTGACGTCACCTTGTACTAAAGTCTGACATTTGAAGAAACCACATAATAGAGCAACTCCTGCAGTCAAGTTTTGTTGACAAATCTAAAGGTTTCATTCTGATGGCCGTAGTGTGTGTGGGTCATGTATGATGGTGTGTTCAGGGGCAGAACTAGGGGGTGGCTTTTGGGGCTGAAGCCCCGAATCTCAGGTCAAAAGCCCCGAATCTTTTTAAGCTTTAAACAATCATGACAACCCTGAGAATATGCTCCCTGTAAATTACATTAAAACTGATTCATGGGCAAATAGCCTACAACAAAACCCACATTTCCCTCATTCTTAAAATGCTGTTATTCTAACGTGACCCAACTAGAAAATAGAATCCCACTAAAACAAGGGTGTGCATGTGCATTCTAAACATTAACGTCTCCTTTGTACAGTCTATGCTCGTCTGTCGGAACTCGTCTGTCTTCCTTCAACCATGGACATAAGAAATGTCTCCGCGAAATAATTCCGCTCCTCACACAAAACAGATCACCAGCGTTGTTTAAAATGGCATGCTTCTACACTTGCTAGCAATCTGTCACCGTGTGGAGATTTCCACAACAACGCTATGCATTAAAATAAGACGGACATTTCACGCTTGTAATAATCCAAAGGCAACGGAAAACAATAAACCAGGTGACAATCTTCTTTCTCAAATTGTATCATTAGCTGCTATGTCAGTCGTATTCGTTGTGGAAGGGGGAAGAGTTCCATGGACTGGTGTCCGATGCCTGAATCACTACCATCACCAAATGTTACAAAATAATGTATAGTGATAGGCCTATAAAAAACCTAATTAATGTAGTAATTCGGCTCAGCAAGTCTATAATAGATAAAGTCTATAATAAATAAAAGGGTGACCAGACGTCCCGAAAAATTCTGGACAGTCACGAAATTTAAGCTGTTGTCCCGAATCCCGAATCAAGCCGTAAATGTCCCGAAAATTGCACTCAAACAGAATACTGAGTAGTTAATTTCCGATAAACATTATAAACTGTTCGTAAGGTTGAGTCAACTACACGACTACTGCTGAGATGCAGATGCGGATGCAGCCAGTGTGCGCAGCCCCTGCTACAATGTATGTATTTTGTGACTTTGACGTTCTATAGTATAGGCTACAATTAGGCGCGAATATGCATTGACGATAAGCCATTGTGATAAGCGCATAGAGTTAAAACTAGAGAGAGAGCACTGGTGACGTAATCCTGAAAAATACAGCATGCCTGAGTCCTGTGCCTGTTACAACTGCACCAATAATCGCAAAAGGCGTCTGGAATATCCTTCCATAGGTAGGTAACCCTACAGTATACATTTTTTCGAGAGTTTTGTCAATTTATGAAGAAAAAACATCCTTAAACCGTACTAACACAGTGTAAATTCCAAGGTCGAGAGACTGTTTGCCTTCGTTTTTCTGGCAATTTCTTTACAAGAAATGTATAATATATGGCTGTCTGAATCACCAGATGTATGTTAACTGCAGACGCATGTCAAAGTAATAAGGTGAACTGTTGTAATGCAAAAAGCTAATAAAATATTAAAATGGCCTGAAAATGCATAGTAGCTACAGGGCTCAAAATCAGCACCTGCCAGATTTTTGTTTTGGCGGCTGCTGTTCGTCAACGAAATAGATTACAGTTTCAGTTACTGAACATCTTTTAAGTTCACAGGGCATTAAACCATTTGATAAGCATAACGGTTCTGAAGCCTTCCTTTCACGTAACTGATTGATGCTCAGGATATGTACATTAGCAGCCAAACTCGCCTGCAATATACAGGATGTTGCAGGCTAACCAACGTATTTTCTAACATGTAGCCGTCGCTCCGGTTAGCTTCCTAACAGGCAAATTGGGTGTATCAGTGTAACACGGCTAAGTGGCTGACCTTATTTGTTTAAAATAAGTATGAATACTCGTATGAATATATTTTACATTGAATTATGCAATCACGACTTACAGTCCTGTGTATGTTGATAATCGTCCGTCAATACACACTGTCAGATCGTCAGTTTCCCTGCTGGCTTCTGGCTCTTCACTGGCTTTTTAAACTTTTATTTTGTCAATTCCGTGTATCTGATATGATTTTACACCACTGTGTTGAATTTCAGGATAATCTAGTCCATAGCTGACGACCAAAATCATTTTACAGACAGCATGTCTTCTAATTGACGCACATTGTGTTTGTTGACATCGCTCCCGTTTTGGCGGCCATTTTTGATCCTCCACAAAGTCACAAACTCTGATTAGACAATGATAGGCAATGACAATGATAGACAATGACAATGATAGAATATAAAGAATGAAAGACTTGATCTTTGAATAAAAACATGTTTGTGACAGGTTTGAAACAAGTTTTACTGTCTACGTAGGCTATCACCAGCACCGCCCCTCGTACTTCATTTCATTTCGTGCAGAGGGTCTGGAACAGAGACCGTCAGAAACGATTTGCTGGAGGTGTGGACTCTGCTGAAGTTTTAAAAAGGTGCCTCTGCCTTTACCCAACGCCTGGTCGTCACGTATGCAATTAGCCTACCTAGACACTACAATTCAAATGTAGCACACAAGGTCGTCACAGCTAACGAACACACCCTCTGTTCGCTGATTGGATCGATGTTTCTGGAACATCGCAAATGTACCTCAAGAGATTCCGGTCCAGACCCTCTGCACGAAATGAAATGAAGTATGAGGGGTGTGTTTACCAGGCATAGCATGATCTAAACAGTAGACAGCAAAATACTGTATTCCTTACGGTGCAACCACACAGCCATTTCATTTTCAATGACTGCCCATACTGACGAGCCGCGCCTGGTCACATGCATAGGTCTATAGTGACAGAGTGTAGAAAATGCAGTGAAATTGTGTCTGTCAGTCTATTTATACCACTTCTAACATACAAAAAAAAGAAAACAAGTAATCCATCTCTGCAGTCCCAGTTTGAATCTACTGAAAGTTAGTATCACATGAGTCTCAATTTTGTTATTGTTGTTTACATAAGAATCAGTCAGTAATTAAGTGGTTATTGTAATATAAGTCAGTAATTAAGGGGTTATTGTAATATAAGTCAGTAATTAAGGGGTTATTGTTTCTTTTCATATTGTCTTGTGCGGGCCATGCAACTGAGAATATAGGCCATGAATTAGAAGGGATTTAGGATTTGACATGTCTAACAGATCACTCTGGACTAGATCACAATGGACCAGAATGCAGGAAATTGCATCTAAGAAATCCAAAATTTTCTGGGGGAGGACCCCCAGACCCACTCACTGTGTGTGTGGCAGGTTTCGGGCACCTCACTAAGCAGCTGATGACATTGGCATGTGTGGGTCATGTATGTTGTGTTGTGTATGATGGTAATGTGTTGTGTGTGTGTGTGGGTGTTGTGTGTGTGTATGTGGCAGGTTTCGGGCACCTCACTAAGCAGCTGATGACGCTGGCAGGGGCGCGGGTGGTGCTGGCTCTGGAGGGGGGGCATGACCTCACGGCCATCTGTGACGCCTCAGAGGCCTGTGTGTCAGCTCTGCTGGGAGATGAGGTACACACACACACACACAACACACACACATACACACACACACACACCCACACACACACACATACACACACACACATACATGCACAATCACACACACACACACATGCACACACACACGCACACATGCACACACACACACACACACACATACACATACACACACAAACACACCCATACACACACACATACACACACACACATACATGCACAATCACACACAGGTTATGTAAAAACTCATGTATGCAGTCACACACACACAGTGAGACACACGCTGACACATAGATGCGCACATGTTCATATTTACACTCCCACTCACATGCAGTCTCAATCACCTGCGTTCCCCTAATCCTGCTGTGCACACACTCAGACACACATTCACACAAACACACATTCACACAAACACACACCCCGAAACACCTACATAGAACCAAGTGCTATGGAACATGTTGTTTAGAAGTGAAATGCAAGCATAGGCATGAATGAAGTAGGATGCAGTTAAGTTTAAGTGCAGGTGGATGATGACCTTTAACCTTTGTGGTGGCAGCTGGACCCTCTGCCGGAGTCCGTGCTGCAGGAGAAGCCATGTCCCAAAGCAGCCGCCTCGCTGGAGAGAGTCATCGAGATCCAGAGTGAGTCCCACCAACACCAGCACTGGCCCTGCACTTTAGTCCACCATATTGAGCCCTGTGCTTTAGTCCACCATATTGGGCCCTGCACTTTAGTCCGCCATATTGGGCCCTGCACTTTAGTCCACCATATTGGGCCCTGTGCTGTAGTCCACCATATTGGGCCCTGTGCTTTAGTCTGCCATATTGGCTCCATCTTGGCCCACAGGACAAGAGCACCATAGCGGTTCTTTTAGTGAAAAGCAGATGCGTTGCCTTTCATTGGTCTAATTGGTCCACTTATTACCATCTTTTGGTTGCATTTTCTCACTCTGTTCTCTGTGTTCTCTCTACCCCCCTCCCTCTCTCCCTCCCTCTCTCTCTCCCTCCCTCTCCCCCTCCCTCCCTCCCTCTCCCCCTCCCTCTCTCCCTCTCTCTCTCCCTCCCTCTCCCCCTCCCTCCCTCCCTCCCTCCCTCTCTCCCTATTTCTCTTCCCCCCCCCCCTCCCCTCTCTTTCTCCCCCCTACCTGTATGCAGGTAAGCACTGGGGTTCGCTGCAGCGGCTGGCCCCTACGGTGGGTCAGTGCCTGCAGGATGCGGAGAGGAGGGAGAAGGACGAGGCTGACACTGTAACGGCCATGGCTTCACTCACCGTGGACACGGAGCAGGCCGCTGTTGTCACGGAGATCAGGTACGCTCTGCGTGATGGATGAAAGCTCCTTGCTGCCCAAAACGGTATACCTATCCCCTACCTAGCGTTACACCCAAAACGTTATACCTATCCCCTACCTAGCGTTACACCCAAAACGGTATACCTATCCCCTACCTAGCGTTACACCCAAAACGTTATACCTATCCCCTACCTAGCGTTACACCCAAAACGTTATACCTATCCCCTACCTAGCGTTACACCCAAAACGGTATACCTATCCCCTACCTAGCGTTACACCCCTGTTATGCAACGCAGTGATTTTAGTGCTATTTGAGCGAACTGTGTAAACTGTGCATGATGGAGTTTGTGGCTGGTGTTTCAGTTAGATGCTGTATTGTATGTATTGCATGCTAGGGCTCTGTCGTTCAGCAACACTCACTTCCTGCCTCACACTTCCTGTTTCCTGTTGCAGGTCGGCGGAGGAGCCGATGGAGGAGGAGCCTGTGTTGTAGGGCAGCATGACCTGTCGCGACCTGCGGCGTCTCTTTTGTCTACAGCAGCCTCCCCAGGCAGCAGGGACCCTGTGTGACCCCCCCCCCCCCTCCTCCGCCACCCCTCCTCCCCCTCCTCCTCTGTTGGGACCCTCCACACACCACCTCACCTGTTCCTGCGTCACCTGTGTCCTACACACATGTGGCCCCAGGTCAGCGTAATGCAGTGAGTGTGTGTGTGTTTGCACACCTGTGAGTGTGTTGGGGGGGGAAAACAGGTGAGAGAAATCAAATGCTCTCTCTCTCTCTCTCTCTCTCTCTCTCTCTCTCTCTCTCTCTCTCTCTCTCAAGGAACCAGTGGGAGAATTTATTTGATTGGCAGGTGGATGGGCAGGAAGAGGCGGGACATTCTGCTGAAGCCTTTTGTTTATACGACACTTATTGCTATTATGATTTCTTTGGAGCAAACTACAGCACCAACAACACACAAAAGACAATGGCACTGGCGTATTTTGCCGTTACACGGGTGGAAGAGGCTGTGTGCATTTCCTGTGCTGCTTTTTCAAGGAGGAAAAAGAACAACATTCTTCAGGACATTTTAAAAGTGGAAAAAGCCAACAAACAGCACAAATATTTTACCAACCTAACGTATATACTCACTAGTACATACACACATATACAGAGACACACACACTGTAACTAACACACACTGATCCCAAATATGTTCCCAGCTAAAGAATAACAAAGACTTTAAAAACTTTTGGGCTCTCTGTCACAAACATGCATACCTCTTTCCTCTACCTGTCTGTTGGTTGGAATACATGTTTGTCTGTACAGTAATTTGTTAAAAGAAGCACACAATCGTATATATGGATACAGTGTATGTATAAGCTTACGTGGTTTCTCTAAGTGTGTCCTGTTAACACATGCTTCATATATAGAAATACTGTACAGTATCTTGGACGTGTGTGACAATTGCTGCTTGGGCTCTGGAGGTTAGGGCCACACAGCAATTTGGATCTTTGAGGCTGCTGTGCTGTCCACGCAACTTTCATTTTGGACACACACACGCACACACAGACACACATTTGTAAACCCAGTGGCAGCCCTTTGTGAGTGGGAGGCAGGCGCATTGCTGTTTATTTCCTGGCCTGGCCCTGACACGGCTGACCAACGGCGGTAACTCGGCAAGAGAGACGTGCTTTGAAAAAAGAACTTGGTGCCTTTTCTGAGTCGTAGTATGAATAATAATAAAGGAATTCCACCAACGATGGAACGGAGGAAGGCCATTCTGCACATTTCCCTCACCTCCTCTCATCCGTTGCCTTCTACTCTTTAGTTTGGGTGCACTTGCCTTATATTTCTTTTTACTTTTGAGAGCCATTTTAGCCATACTGGCAGTGAGCACAGCTTGGATCTCTCTCTCTCCTTCTCTTTCTTTCTCTCTCTCGCTCTCTTTCTCTCTCTCTGTATCCCTCTCTCTCGGCCTCTCTTTCTCTCTGTCTCCATTTTTCTCTCTCCCTCTCTCTTTCTTTCTCTCTGTCTCCCTCTCTCTCTCTGTCTCCCTCTCTCTCTTTCTCTCTCTGTCTCCCTCGCTCTTTGTCTACCTCTCTGTCTCTCTCTCTGTCTCCCTCTGTCTCCCTCTCTCTCTCTCTCTCTCTCTGTCTCCCTCTCTCTCTCTCTCTGTGTCTCCCTCTCTCTCTCTCTCTCTCTCTCTCTCTCTGTCTCCCTCTCTCTCTCTCTCTGTCTCCCTCTCTCTCTCTCTCTCTCTCTGTCTCTCTCTCTCTCTCCTGTCTGTGTGCAGCACCAGGTCTAAGGGCTGTGGTCATATGGCCTGATGCCTGGTGTTGTTTTGTTTATTACACGTTGATTCAGGTGTCCGTCCTCTGCTCTTGGGCAGCCAGCGGGACACACACTAAGAATATCCTGAATACGACCAAGCTGTTTGTCAAGTCACTTCCTCTTGGCTGTAGATACTGTAAGCATTTCCTTTGCCTGGTCTCTTTCTCGGGAGACCGAGTCAATAATGAGCTTTTTTTCCATTGGTGTTGAGAGGAAAAAAATTGTACATGGTCACTTTTTATGGAAATCTTTTTTTGTAAAAAAAAAAAAAAAAAGTATATATAAAATAAGATAAAAAAACAGATATCAGTGTTAATCCATAGCTGTTGGGTTTGACTACTTCTCTGAATCTGAAAAGAGGCATAATGTTTTGGGAGATCATAAGCACAGTGTATGATTTTTTGTGTTTTTGTTTTTTAAATTGATGTCTGTGTTTGTGTCACTGCACAGGAGTGCAGAACAGCCCCTTTGTGCAGAAAAGCTCTATTCTCTTCAGAACTGTTGAGAAACACACACACACACACACACACAGAAGGAAAGCTCTTTTCTCTTCAGAACTGTTGAGAAACACACACACAAATCAGGATTTTCACTGACGATTTCTTTTAGGCAATAAGGTGTAGCACCACTTAAGAAAAACATACTTACGCAGATACACACACACACACACACACACACACACACACACACACACACACACACACACACACACATACACCTTCTAACTCAACAAAACCACACGGTCCTTAGTGGCTTCTTCATCACTTCTGTACTTAACCCTCCCCCCCCTGGCTTTTGCTTTGTTACACACACACACACACACACACACACACACACACACACACACACGCACACCTTAACTCTTCCCCCAGGCTTTTGCTTTGTTATACACACACACACACACACACACACACACACACACACACACACACCTTTATTCTTCCACCAGGCTCTTGCTCTGTGGTTTGGTCACCTGTCAGCAAAGGCTGCTGTCCAGTCTGGTTTGGCTGTTTGTGCCATTCCTTGATCACTGTAGGCGCTTGGGGGTCATAGATGAATCTGGGCAAGCTGAGCTGTTTTTATTGCAAACAGTTTATCTACCATAGTAATGGATGTTGGTCGTTCAGAAGATTTAAAAACAACTGAGAGGGCGAACGTGGTGCATCGTCTCGTTATCCTTTTAAAGGCATTGCTGTCCGTCTGTTCAGTGTTTTTTCTCTGTCGGTCTGTGTGTGTTTTAATTTGTGTTCAATTTCTGACACACATTTCTTGACTCATATCCCTTCTTTTTTACTTATTTATTTGGAGTCAGAAATGATGGAAATTTGTGCTTTTTTTTAAAAAAAAAGAAAAACTAAATCCAGCCATGCCTGTTCTTGTTATGTTTCTAAAGTCTGTATACCTTCCTGAATGGGTTCACCACCCCCTGATGAGTTTCTATTATTCCTTGGAAGTCAATCATACTGTACATCTTGTATACTGACCACAACTACAATCACTTTAGAACTGAGAAATGAGGGTCACTACTGAACCTGTTCAACAGTGTGTTAGTAGATTATAATATCACCATGCGACTGTCTTTGTGGAAGCTCTTTGTAAAGTTCTGTTCTTACCACCTCAAGTTGGCAAAGTCACGTTAGCCAGCTTGTGCTTTTTCCACACATACAGTTGCCGTCTGTATAAAGCTGGCTTTCATCCTCGGTGGACTAGCTGAGGATGGCGTTAGCTTCTGTATAAAGCTGGCTTTCATCCTCGGTGGACTAGCTGAGGATGGCGTTAGCTTCTGTATAAAGCTGGCCTTCATCCTCGGTGGACTAGCTGAGGATGGCGTTAGCTTCTGTATAAAGCTGGCCTTCATCCTCGGTGGACTAGCTGAGGATGGCGTTAGCTTCTGTATAAAGCTGGCCTTCATCCTCGGTGGACTAGCTGATGATGGCGTGTGCTGGCATCACAGAATCACAGTTGAAGTAGCAGGTTGCTCTGTCGCCTGCCACCTTTGGTTTGAAACACACACGTTGAGCTGTGGATGCCCAGCGGGAACACACACTGTAACATACACACACCTTGTCCTCGCCCATGTGTGTGATTACTATGTATGGGGACATGCTAACTGTTTCAGGAACTACTGTGACCTTGTTTTGTAATGGTTTGATGTTTAACACTGACCATTTGAAGTTTGTGCTACAGTTGTACATCTTCGCCCCATGTTGCTTTTCACCATTTCTCAGCAGTAGAACTCCTCTGTGAGAGCTTGGACAGAGGAGTGTTTTTGTGACCGACATGGCTTGTTACCTACACACATTGAAACACACACTGATACACTCACACACACACTGATACACACACGCACACACAACACAACACAAACATAGCAGTCTGATAAATGTCAGCACTTGAAGAGTTTAAATTCATGAAGAGGATGTTGCACACCCACACATACATACATTGGCTCACAAACCGTACAGCAGACACCTGAAGACATCCATGTGTGAAAGTGTGTGTGGAAGTGTGTTTGTAAAGATTTCAGCTCCTTCTCCATTGATGATAGCTTTATTGTTGCTGCCACACTATTTTGCTATTCAGTAAATATGTATATTTATTGATATTTCATACGTTGTGTATATGTAGTGACCTATGATCGTCAAGGTTTAAAGAGTAATTGTATATTTTTTGACTTTTGAAAGAGTCGTCTCTTGCATTTGTGTCCTTCCACTGCATTGGTGTTTCAATCTCCACTTTCCGTGGTTGGATGTTAAATTATGTCACTGTCCTTTAACTTTATATTTTTAATGTATTTTGTCTCTCTCTCTCTATCTCTCTCTCTCTCTCTCCCCTTTATTTCTCTTCTCCTCTGGTCATATTAAAATGCAGATGTTTTGAAATGATCAAAGCACATTCCTTAATTTCCTGTGTTTCTTCTCTTTCAAATGCTTTCCTGTTGCAACAATACAAGAGTGTGTATACTACCTGTTATACACGTGTATATAAGTGCATAATTGTGTACACATGTGCAATACACGCTATTTGAGCAATCTATTACTGTGACTATTGTTCATTAAAATCGCTGTCCCTTTGAATCAGCCCTTTATTTCTCCTCATTTCTTTCTTCCTTCCTTTCTTTTCTTTCTTTTGGAAGCGTTGGACACAGCCTGCACCATGTGGCAGCGTGTGTACGATCACAGCAAGGATCTTAAAGGGAAATATAAAGTCTCAAGCGTGTATTATTGTGGGTTGTCTGTACATTTTAAAGCCCTTTTTTTATTACTTTCATTTTAATGTCATTGGCCATGAGTTTTGTTTCTCTCTTTTCTTCCTTTTTTTTAAGTGTTGTTTTATTGGTCTGAAAAACTCAATAAAGCACATCACTGCTCCTGTACATCATTCACTGATTGCAACTGCTGCTTGTTTTATTATTTGGATATGAAGAGAGAAGTAATCAGAGAATATGCCAATACTTTTTTATAATGTCCCTCTAATGGACCTAAGCGACTTTGCAATACGTTATTACATTTGATGAAAATCCAGGTTTAAGCTGTATTTCTGCCTGTAGGGTATAGATTGACATCATGCAAGTGCAGAAATATGTGTGTTAGACTACTGTAGTGTGTATATCGTGCCGTTTCGCTTCATTCATTTTAGTTTAATGAAATTAGATAAGAAAATTGATTTTTCCTGTATTTTTCACATGATTACCATTGCCATGTGTGAGGAAGAATAGGGCACTCTATGTTCATAATTATTGTATATTTTGCAAGTGTGAGGGGGAATATTTATACGTACGTAAACATTGTGTAAAGCTGTAATAGCCTCCTCTCTAAAATCACACAGAGCCTTTCCATTTACGCTTTTCTTAAACTGGGCTGGGCTGTCTATACCCCACACCCCCACAGGCTACCACATGGCTGTTATTCCTACAGTCTATCTCAACTGGTCAGAGGCTATAGATGTCCACAGACCAGCCATGACATTGTTTAGAGAAAACTGATTAACTTTTATCTCGTTACCTTAAATGACCTTACAAAATGAACGAATGTTCATTTTACTCCGTAGGGATGAACACTTGACAGGGATGAACGCCAAAGGCAGGGCCAAGCTATTTCGTAAGGGGCCTAATGAATCTCCCGACCATTCATAAGACTCATTCATACACATCTTGAGTCACACCCTTGGCTTGTGACGTGATTACGTATGTTTACGCAAATCTGGCGCTCCGGTTTCCTGGCGGAGAAGATGGCGGCTCCTGGACCGGGGGAGTATTTTAACGTTGGGAGCCATGTCTCATGTCTTACATGCTTGGGACAGCGGCTGCAAGGAGAGGTTCTCGCCTTCGACTACCAATCGAAGATGCTGACCTTGAGTATCCTTTGATATTTCGCGCTGTCGTAGATTCGCTTGTGTCTTCATTTGCAGTAGAGGCCTGGGGGTAACTGGTCACTCTTGCCAAATAGAGATCCGCGCAAGCGTAGTTGGTACAACTGCTAGCAAGCCAACACTGATTAGCTTTTCATCCACCACATTAGATTTAGCAAAGCTTTGTCAAGTAATTGGCCATGTATTTGCGTTTGTTCTTCTGCATTTTATGGTGTGGGATAGCATGGAGAATATCTGACCCACTGTTTTGTCGTGGATGGTTATGACTGTCTTTTTTAGCCAACGTTGCTAGCTGATAGTTGGGAAGGTCTGTACACCCATGGCGTGAATGTCTGCCAACTCTCACAAGGTTTCGTGTTAGCATTGTAACTTAGCCACCTTGCTACGATAGCTAAGTTTGCTAGCGAACGACTATGGCCAGTCATTACTGTTTGCATCGCAAATATCACTATCTGGCCGTTGTAAAGGGGCGTAATGTTATTATTCTTAAACGCTGCCTGACAGTCGTTTAGTGCTATACATCACTTTTTAAACGGAAACGTAATGTCATTATGTGCCCGTGAATCTAACTTTAATACTAACGTCGCCGTCCTCTGCCCAGTATAATTAGCATAGTTAATAATGTCTAAAGATGCCAACTGCCTAAGTCCGCTAATCTTGGCTGATTCGCTTTACTATTGGGGGATAAATCATTACTCTCCACCAAACAGGACACGGCTCCCGCAACTAGTAAATCCTGGCTCCCGGTAGTTGATTGATTGGACATCTGATTTATGGTGCCAGTGAGCTAACAGTCAGTTATTACATTCGTCAGCAATTAGCTTGCTAACTATACTGCTTACACGTACTCATGTGTCCTGTACGTTTAATGATGAGTGATGGTAAAGTATTTGCATCCTGTTAATTGTGGTAGATGATGGTGTTACACGCTGCTGGTTTTAAACGCGTGAGCCGTTGGGCCCGAAAGTGGCATACTGCCACCCCGTTGATTGCGAAGACCATTACATTGAGTCCAGTTCTACTTAGTATTTATTTTCTGTTTCTCTGAAAAGAAAGCCATTATTTGGTGCGTGGTATGTGTGACGGGTTGCCATTAATAGTTATACTTATAGTACAATAATAGTACAGTCGCTGTGAAGTTAGTTTCACGTTGGATATTCGACAGATATTCGGATTTTCGTAGAATCGCGCTTTATACGCTATCTGACTTGCACTCAGTGGTGTACAGAGCTCAGAGCTGTTATAGGCTTAGGGACCATCAATACTGCCCAAACAGCACTGTTTCTCACTAGCTCCGTGCTTTATCTAGCCTATTATGTGATGTCCAAATCATGCCCCCTTCAATATACACATCGAATTAAAATACCAATATTTCCTATATGGAAACTCTTTTCTTCAATAGTTTTCACATACAGCAACCTTGGGACCAGAAAACTTGCACAATGCTTTGGCTGCTTGGGACTACTAAGATACACCACCATTTATTGCCATTTTTGCCCCCTTCACTGTATATACACATTAAATTAAAATACCATTGTTTTCTATGGGGAAACCTTTTTCTCAATAGTTTTCACATACAGCAACATTGGGACCCCAAACCTTGCACCATGCTTTGGCTGCTTGGGACTACTAAGATACACCACAATTTATTGGGATTTTTGCCCCCTTCGCTGTATATGCACATCACATAAAATACCATTGTTTTCTATGGGGAAAACTCTTTTCTTTCAATAGTTTTCACATGGAGCAACCTTGGGACCCCAAACCTTGCACCATGCTTTGGCTGCATGGGACTAGTAAGATACACCAACAGTTATTGGCATTTTTGCCCCCTTCACTGTATATACACATCACATAAAAAATACCATTGTTTTCTAAGGGTATTTTAATTTCATGTGTATATACAGTGAAGGGGGCAAAAATGGCAATAACTGTTGGTGTATCTTAGTCCCATGCAGCCAAAGCATGGTGCAAGGTTTGGGGTCCCAAGGTTGTTCTATATGAAAACTATTGAAAAAAAGAGTTTTCCCCATAGAAAACAGTGGTATTTTAATGTGATGTGCATATACAGTGAAGGGGGCAAAAATGCCAATAAATGGTGGTGTATCTTAGTAGTCCCATGCAGCCAAAGCATGGTGCAAGGTTTAGGGTCCCAATATAGCTTTATGTGAAAACTATTGAAAAAAGAGTTTTCCCCATAGGAAACAATAGTATTTTAATTTGATGTGGCTATACATTCATGGGGCCATACAATCCCAATAACTGTTGGTGTATCTTAGTAGTCCCATGCAGCCAAAGCATGGTGCAAGGTTTGGGCTCCCAAGGTTGCTGTATGTGAAAACTATTGAAAAAAAGAGTTTCCCCATAGAAAATAATGGTATTTTAATTTGTTTGTATTTATACATTGAAGGGGGCAAAAAATCCCAATAAATTGTGGTGTATCTTAGTAGTCCCAAGCAGCCAAAGCATTGTGCAAGTTTTGTGGTCCCAAGGTTGCTGCATGTGAAAACTATTGAGAAAAAAAGAGTTTTCCCCATAGAAAACAATAGTATTTTAATTTGATGTGGCTATACATTCATGGGCCATACAATCCCAATAAATTGTGGTGTATCTTAGTAGTCCCAAACAGCCAAAGCATGGTGCAAGGTTTGGGGTCAGAAGGTTGCTGTATGTGAAAACTATTGAAGAAAAGAGTTTTCCATATAGGAAATATTGGTATTTTAATTCGATGTGGATATATATTGAAGGGGGCATGATTTGGACATCACATAATAGGCTAGATAAAGCACGGAGCTAGTGAGAAACAGTGCTGTTTGGGCAGTAATTTATTGATGGTCCCTAAGCCTATAACAGCTCTGAGCTCTGTACACCACTGAGTGCAAGTCAGATAGCGTATACAGCGCGATTCTACGAATATCCGAATATCTGTCGAATATCCAACGTGAAACTAACTTCACCGCGGTAATAGTCCATACTTTGCCTAGTTTAATTTACCAAGAAAACGTCAGAACAGGTCAGAATCTGTCCATTTGTTAGCAGACCAGCCCTGACGTCCAGCATCCCATGCGTTGTACCTGATTTTGTTTGTTCTGTGCCCTTTGGTCATCATGTGTAAGATCTGTGGAGATGGTTGCAATATGACAAATACCCAAAAGGGAGGTTAAATTAACATTTTAAAAACATTTTTTATCTTGATATTAAAGTTAATGTGTAGGGTAATTGGAACAAAATACCTCTTGTCTGTAATTGCAGATTCTACTTTTCTGTGAGGTTTCCCAAAATCTTATGGTAGACATCTAACAACAAGGACCCAAGTCCTTGCACAGGCAACTGTGGACCAGACCCTCTGGTGGTGATGAGTGGTGATTGGTCGTGATTTAAAAATACCCTCTGGTGGTGATGAGTGGTGATTGGTCGTGATTTTAAACAGACTCTCTGGTGGTGATTGATCATGACAGACCATCTGGCGTTGACGAGTGGTGATTGGTCTTGTATTTTTTTTTTCACTTCTACAATTCTGCAGCTCTGATAATCATGAAGTCATAAACCGCACTTCTCACTGCACATGCTCTGTGTATGTAGCTGCTCCTCTACTCGCAGGTGTGTTCAAATGGAAGCCTTAGCTAGACACTATATTTATTCTTTAGTGGTGTTTCGATTGTTTTAAATCACCCTAGTTCATCAGTGCCACTGTTGTACAGAAATACAACAATATGTTATTGCAGTTTGGAACAGACCTTGACCTTGGAGATGTACGACTTAGCCTCATGAGGGAGGTCGCTAAGGTGACTGATGGGTCGCGGTGAAACGGGCATTAAGGCTACATTAGGACAGAAAAGGTTGAATTTGTATCCTCACCAGTCCTGATCTATGGGGAGAGGGGTTCTCAGTATTACCAAATAAATATCACACCATTCACAAATGTATTTCTAGATTCAGAAACAAATGTAACACAATTCACAAAAAAAATTGATGACTTACAAATAAATGTGACGCCGTTCACAAATGCATTTCTGAAACTTAAAGAAATGTTATGTGATGCACAAATGTCTGTGCAGTTACGTTTATTCACAAATTCATAAATCTGCATTTACAAACCACAGCACAATTATATTTGTAAATCGCATTACATTATTTTCCGAATTAAGAAATATATTTGAGAATGGTATGATTATATTGATTGGTGTCATTATACTGATTGGTGTGATATTTGATAATATTGAGACAAAACTCTCCCCATATTGACCTTCAGTGTTTTTCTGATGGTGGCAGGAAAATGGTGGCAAATGGAGCACATTCACTAAAGTTTTCCTTTCCACCTTGGAGTATTTTTTCTGTGTGAGGGCAGCTGTGATGTAATGGTTAGGGAGCTGGTCTTGGGATCGGAGGGTCGCAGGTGCAAATCCCGTACCAGTAGGAAGAATGGGCGTGGGGGAGTAAATAACTAGTGCTCTTCTGCACCCATGTGCACCCGTGTCCTTGAGCGAGACGCCTAACCCCATCCACCCCCACATTGCTCCTGTCCCTAGGTAACCTGTGCTCCCCTGTGACCTAAATAACTGTGTCACACTGCGTAAGAGTGTCAGCTGAGTCCAATGTAATAATAAAAACAGTGTGAATGTGGTTGCTAAGTATTGCTGACGATGAAGCACCATGCGAAATTCTCAGGAGCACCAGTGAGCTTGGTTGTAGGGAAGTGATGATGGGGTTGCCTGAGGTCGGGCCATGCTTCAGAGTGAGGACAGAGTTAGCACCAGTGGGCTTAGAGTTAGCACCAGTGGGCTTAGAGTTAGCACCAGTGGGCTTAGAGTTAGCACCAGTGGGCTTAGAGTTAGCACCAGTGGGCTTAGAGTTAGCACCAGTGGGCTTAGAGTTAGCACCAGTGGGCTTAGAGTTAGCACCAGTGGGCTTAGAGTTAGCACCAGTGGGCTTAGAGTTAGCACCAGTGGGCTTAGAGTTAGCACCAGTGGGCTTAGCTGTAGGGGTTGCTGAGGTACCCAGCCCACGCCTCAGAGTGAGGATAAGTTATTGTCTGGTACACACAGCAGAGGCATGACCACTGAAGCACTTCCCCAAAGCAGGCCTAGGCTGCAGTGAGGTGTGTGTGTGTGTGTGTGTGTGTGTGTGTGTGTGTGTATATATATATATATATATATATATATATATATATATATATATATATATATATCAGGGGTCAGCAACCTTTTTTGAACTGAGGGCTACTTCTTGGGTATCGATTAATGTGAAGGGCTACCAATTTGAAACACGCTTCTGGCATAACAACTGTGCTCAATTTCCCTTTAATTGAATGTTATTGTTAATACTAATTAGTTATATTAACCTATTTGAGGACACTGCTCATGTTAATAAATTTGCACAATAATTATCAATAATGACTTAAAAAGGTAGAAAACAGACAAATATCAATATCAGCACTTTATTTCTATAAATCCCTGCAAGTATTTATATTTTCAAATGATCACTCTGAAAACATTTTCAATAGGAACTAAGAATTAATGGACAACAATGCACCAATGTACATCACAGCAATTAAAACAAAATTATATTATATTTAACATATGTCACATACAGGCCTAATCTGTTATCCATGCCTAACAGAGAAAAATCAACTTTCACATTTTACTGAAATTATCACCAAATCACAGCTATTAAAACTAAATTATATTACACGTAACACATCTGTCACAATCTTTCAACAGTGTTAATGGGAAGCCTGGCATTGCTTGCTGGTCACCAGTGTATTGTAATCTGGGCTGCAAATATAACTGTAAGTTGCTCTGAATAACAGCATCAGCTAAATGTAATGTAGTGTTACAGAAAATGTGACAATAAATGAAGCATGTTTAAGATGAGCAGGATAATGAGCTTTGAGGTCACCGGTACCGCCGAGGCTCTTTGCCTCCCCCCTGCCAGTGTTAACATGGAGGAGGTCAATATGTCTTACCCCTCCCATGACACTGTTGTTTTGCTAGTTACCGTTATGTGTCAGAAATGTTTTCAATTACCTGTCATTTAGTAGTTTTGAAGATTAAAATTATAGGCTACTGTTGTACTTGTTCCAAGTGAACACTGTGCAGACCTTGGACATCCTGCTGTGTCCTGCATTAGAATGGCAGCTGACGTATTCAACAGTGTTTGCTAGGCAGATTGATTGGTCTTTATGCAGACCTCTCCCAGACGAACCTCAGTCAGGCTCTGGGCTTTATGCAGACCTCTCCCAGATGAACCTCAGTCAGGCTCTGGGCTTTATGCAGACCTCTCCCAGACGAACCTCAGTCAGGCTCTGGGCTTTATGCAGACCTCTCCCAGACGAACCCCAGTCAGGCTCTGGGCTTTATGCAGACCTCTCCCAGACGAACCCCAGTCAGGCTCTGCACGCTTGCAGCCCATGACCACATCTGTACTGGTATCTATAAAATAGAGTTCTTGAACAAAGTGGTACAACAGCTTAAAGGAGAACTTCGGTGTAAAATAAAAATTGGCATGTTAAAACATCATACCGAGTTGGTATGTTTGCTGAGGAGCAAAATTGAGTTAGCCTGTTGCATTCAGAACTTAACTATTTTTTACCGTTTTTCCCAGAAGGCTAACAATGGAAGTGGTAGGTGCCCTCAGATGAAGCATGAAGATTACGCTATTATTAAACCATTAAAACAGCTCGAAGAAACTCCACACTCCATCAGTAGCACAACAAAGGCCACAACATTCAAAACGAGGCACTGAGAACTTTGTAAGTGTACACAACATTTATTAATAAAACAGTTTTGACAGGCAGTACCTTGCTGTAGTTTCTCGTCGCCGCCATGATAAAAGTCCGCACGAGTTGATTGAGGAACACGAACCAGCAGGAAGAATAGGAGGAGAGGTAGTACAATCGACTTGTTTGGACTTTCATTGTGGCGGCGACGAGGAACAACTGCAAACTACTGCATGTAAGAACAGTTTTTTAAATAAACGTTGTGAGCATTTACAAAGTTCTCAGTGCCTTGTTTTGAATGCCAGGGCCTTTGTTGTACTACCGATGGAGTGTGGAGTTTCTTCGAGCTGTTTTAATGGTTTAATAATAGCATAATCTTCATGCTTCGTCTGAGGGCACCTACCACTTCCATTGTTAGCCTTCTGGGACAAACGGTAAAAATAGTTAAGTTCTGAATGCAACAGGCTAACTCAATTTTGCTCCTCAGCAAACATACCAACTCGGTATGATGTTTTAACATGCCAATTTTCATTTTACACCGAAGTTCTCCTTTAAGAATTAAACAGCGTCGACTAGACTGAAATCAAAGGTTGTTGTGTTAAATAGGCAGCTGAAGTGCATTGTAGTATAGTTTTATACTGGTTCACATTTCAGATAAAAAAAGATGTAGGTTTGGCCTCCATTTCAGCTTGCGATTTTCTGAACTTGCCTCTCACTTGAGATTTTCCCTCGGCTGTTATATGTGCTCTTGGGAAGACTCTCGCCACAGGTAACATAACATAGAAGGAAAGCAATCAGTTGATGCAGAAATAACAAAGGATTTTCTAACGCACTTTCATGTTAGTCAGTGCGTTTGAAGTCTAATCTCTGTCTGACTGATCCAGCACACTCAGATGCTCATCTCCATAGAAACTTCAGAACGTTTATAAAACCCACAGACAGACGCAGACACACACAGCAGCTAACTGCTGCAAAGCCAGCCTTGGTTGAGCTTTGAAAATAATTAGCTAAGTGTGTATTATCCCCCCCCATCCCTGAGCAGGCTTGCCCCCAGTGCGCCTATTGGGCTACAGACCTGCCAGCCTCCTCAGTTGCTGTGCCTGCCACAGGCTAGCCGCCAAGGTTACCAAGGTTACGGCTAAAAGGTTACACTTGGAACGTTGGGGGTCAGCCATTTTGCCCCGGCGCTGAACTTGACAGATTGTGGTATGCCTGAGGGGGGCGGAGTGGGGAAAGCATTTTTCTAGCTCTGAGAAGGAAGTCAGGCTTTGTAGGGGCCTTGTGATGAGGGCCAAGGCCGGTTCAGCCATGTGGCTGTCAGAGTTGCACGAGCCCTGTGCTTTTGTGTCCTCAGTAGTCGCAGACATTTAGCAGCTCATTTTCAGAAGTCTTGGTTGACTTCCATCCTTGCTACATAATCTTCCAGTAAATAAACCATCAATGATTTGCATTCTTTGAAGTCCTGTTTCTTTGTTTTTTATGAGAGCAGTTGGTTTAGTGGTCATATGCTTTTTACGTCCTAGAGTTAAGCAGCTCTCCTGTACGAGTAACGTGTATTTCTGACCGCTAATAAAGTATCTCTTTATTATCTTTATTAATGCATCGGCACCCTGTGCATGGCTGTGCCTCCTCTAGGGTTGGCATCAGTGTGTCACTACTACATAGTGTGTGTGTGTGTGTGTGTGTGTGTGTGTGTGTGTGTGTGTTAGACAATCTTGGAATTTAGACTTATTTCAGGATTGATATTTTTGCACTATAAAAAGGTATGCTCCAGCCTTCTATTGCCAATTATTTTTATTTTTGTCGAGTCCAGTCTGGCAGCCACCTCGTCTCTCTGTGTGCATTCGCCTGTCACTCTGTCACACATACACATCAACACAGGCTACACATCACCCAGTCACACATAAACATCAACACAGGCTACACATCACCCAGTCACACATAAACATCAACACAAGCTACACATCACCCAGTCACACATAAACATCAACACAGGCTCCACATAAACACAGGCTACACATCACCCAGTCACACACAAACATCAACACAGGCTCCACATAAACACAGGCTACACATCACCCAGTCACACACAAACATCAACACAGCCTTCACATAAACACAGGCTTCTTTCACTCTCCTGAGCTGTCCTCTATGACCTGGGATTAGGGTGTTCAACCTGTTTTCTCTCTCTGTCTCTCTCTCTGTTTCACACACACAGACGCACACACACGTGTATAAACCAGTTCTTACATTTTTAGCCTGACACCTCTGCATACCTTCCTACAGATATACATACACACAGTCAGACACACAACTTGTAAACCGTTTCAGAGAGGTTGGTTGTTGTTGTTGTTGTTGTTGTTGGCATAGATGTTCCCACAGGATTTCTGTTTTAAAGTTCCAACAGTTGAAAGGGTCTGCGATAGAATCCAGTTAAGGGTTCCGAGCTCTGATGGTTAGAGTCGGGTTCCGAGTTGTGATGGTTAGAGTCGGGTTCCGAGTTGTGATGGTTAGAGTCGGGTTCCGAGTTGTGATGGTTAGAGTCAGGTTCCGAGGTCTGATGGTTAGAGTCGGGTTCCTAGGTGTGATGTGGAGTTGGTACTTGACCCATGCCGCTCTCGAGAGTGCCCAGCATCCAGCGGGAAGCCCAACATGCACGACGTGGTCCTGATCAACCTGGCCTATGTGTCCGAGGTCGACATCATCACTGACCGGACGGAAACCCCACCGCCCCTAGCCTCCCTGAATGTTAACAAGGTAAGCACCTGTCTGCTGTAGGTCTCAGATAACAACTTTACATTTGCTGGAAGCAAACACCTGTTAGTGGATGCTGTCAGGCTTGTACCAGACAAGTATCCTTGTCATCACTTAGGGCTGTCAGACATTGTAGACATTGTCACAGTCCAGCATCACTTAGGTCTGTCACAACCCAGTTTTCCTGTCAGTTTTTCAGAACGAGGACCACTCCCCCCACCCACCTAGCCTGGTAAACCCGCCCCTCGTACTTCATTTCATTTTGTACAGAGGGTCTGGACCGGAATCTCTTGAGGGTCATTTAGATGGCCACAGCAAGACTGATCCAATCAGCGAACAGAGGGTGTGTTCGTTAGCAGTGACGTTGACCTTGTGTGCCACATTTAAATTGTAGTGCGTAGGTAGGCTAATTGCATACGTGACGACCAGGCATTAGCGATTGGGTAAAGGCAGAGGCTTGTTTTAAACTTCAGCAGAGTCCACACCTTCAGGAAGAAATTGTTTCTGCTGGTGTCTGGTCCAGACCCTCTGTACAAAATGAAATGAAGTACGAGGGGCTGCTTTACCAGGCTACCACCACCCCCCTTAAAAAAAACCTCAAACCTCTGTTATCATTGCAGTTTTGTTTTGCTACAGAAATACGACTGCTCTCACTGGTGGCTTCACTATAGTCTGTGAAGTATGCATTAAATACGACTGCTCTCACTG
>CM050216.1:39101242-39181242 GCA_027475355.1 Coilia nasus | reverse complement strand
TATTTTTTATTTTTCAATAGTAACATTAAAATAAAAAAGAGAAAACCATCATCCCGTCTATTCACTTGCATTATTTTGTGGATGGGAGGGTTTATGTCGCTCTTTGTTGTGTAAGTAGGACCTATTATTACTTAAGGGGGTGGAAAGATTTGGGTTGAAATAAACCTGTTCACTTTTAAAAAATAAATAAAAATAAGGAGGGGGTGTTTTACTCTCTTGAATTTGCAGAATGCAGGCAAAAGGAAAAACTGGATTACTGTAAATGAAGGATAATGCTAGACTGATGTACAGCTTTGACATTTAAATAATCTGGTCTAAGTGGCAACACAAAAAAATTGAACTGCTCAAATGACAATACACCAATATCGCCAGCAGGTGGCGTTAAGTCGTCAAATATTGCTTTTCAGCGTGTACGTCTGTGTGTATCTAGTAGTCCTTTGGCTTTATCCGAGTGAGTGCAAGCCTAAAAGATGCTTAGTAACCTAATACCGGGAGCGGTTCACTCTGGTATACGAAGGCCTGTCGATGTGCCCCCCCAACACACACACACACACACACACACACACACACACACACACACACAATAACGGGTTACTGTTACAACGTGGTTTTGTACACGGTGTAACCAGAGTGACTTGCATTCAAGAACTGTCATCATCTTCTAACCCTGAGTACCATTTACATTATCTCCCGCCCTGCGTAGAAGCGGCTTAGAAAACCAACCCGCGTTATGGGCCTCTCTCCCCTCTCAATCATTCAGGATTATGTGCTATAGGGATGATTGTCCATGCTACGAAGGGAAAGGGGATTCTCTTGGACACAACGGCGTTTAATGTATTATTTAAGCATATCGGAGTGTCACATTCCCCTATCTTCATGTGTGTCCACGTAATGGGCTGATCATTGTGTCGAGTGCTGCTGTGGGGGGCAAACCATAGACCTGGTACATAATGTAAGCAGGAAAAGCATTCGGTTGTTTATTGCAGCCGTCATGCGCTGCGTCCGTAGGGGAAATTACATGTTTATCCTCAGTATCAGATATTATTGGAATTGTATGTAACACGGCCACATAGAGCTTTGACGCTATGCAGTATCTGGAATATAACGCATCTGACCCCATGACCCTAAAGGCTCTCCTGCGTCCGTCTACGTATCTACATACACATGTTGTAGCATCGCTCAGTGTTTGAAGGGATGATTGATGAAACGCCTGGCACTATGTGACGAGGACATCTGCAGGAAGAGATTAGCGGCTTGCCTACGCTTCGGCGAAGGGGAGGCACTAACCCCATGCGAATAGATTCGGAGGAGGGTAAGTGCGCAATTTTGTGATGCACAGGGGCTAGGACGCACGGACGTGCTGAGACCAAGATAGGACTACAAATGGATAAGGCAAAGTAACCTTAATGAAATATAAACGTAAATCTAAAGTGAAATAACTGAACTGCAGTAGACTTGCTGTGTTTTATGCTAACTCTAAAATCCACAGAGCATTCCCTACTAAAATAGCTTACATCTAGGCTACAGTTATATGTTATTCAGTCATGATTTTTTTTTCATGCATGATTTGAAGTTTCAGTCGAAGAACATTTCAGCTATAATGGAGATTGAACATTCATCTCTCATCCCTGTTTTTACTTCATTCTAGGGCTTATGTTTCCGGGGATTGGCATGGGTTGTCATCAGTGCCAGTTCGTCACAGAAATATTCTCATAACGCAGGGGACAACATGGAGTGCTGTGTAGCGCAGTGCGATACTAGTTTCTAAAACTACTGCAGCTATCACAGAAGATGACGCTGCTGCTGCTCATTTACCTTCTGGCGGGTCTTTCGCCAGTAGGAAGTTCCCGGTTGTGCTCTTACATATGTCAGTGCTATGAGCACTCCGACCTGGTGGACTGTCGCGCGCGGAAGCTCACCAGCGTACCCCACGGGCTCCCGCATGGCACGTGGCTCCTTGACCTGGGTGGCAACGTACTCATAGAGTTGCGGAGTAGGGCGTTCGCCGGGCTGTGGTCCATGCGGATTTTGGTGCTTTCGGAGAGTCACATTCAACAAATCCATACACAGGTCAGGCCTTTTACTTAACTGAGTATACTGTATACATACACATACCGTATGTATGTAGGCTATACATAGCATGTGTATTCTCAAAACATAAGGTGTATTTGACGTCAGTGCTCTGTATATTGCAGCAGGGTAGTGGAAGTCAGTTGTTCGACAACGCACATAAAATTGTAGCAAACAGCTGATATAGTTTGAGTAAGCCTGCACTAGTCTATTAGTGCTTAATGGATGGTCTTCAATGGTCTGTAATATTGAAAAATGTTTTTTTTTATTATTATTTATCAGTGCCATTGACTCAGATCTCTTTTACAGCGTTTTATTTATAACTATGTAACATCTAGATCTGTATCTGAAGGTGTTCTGCACCATCCTAAATGTGGATTTCATTCATAATTTTTTTAAATGTTCCTGTTGCGGCTTGTTCCAGGCATTTCACTCGCTGTCCTTCCTGGAGAAGCTGGACTTGAGCCGTAACCACATAGCAGCGCTGCCGGCGGACTTCTCCGAGAGCCTGTCCTCCCTTCGGGAGCTGCGTCTGGACCACAACGCCCTGCAGCAGCTGGAGCCGTCCAGCCTGCAGTCCCTGGAGAGCCTGGAGAAGCTGGACCTGAGCCGGAACCGCATCCGGGCCCTGAGGCCCGGTGCCTTCCGGGGCTTGTCGCGGCTGCGGCACCTCTACCTGCAGTCCAACGGGCTGGGCACCGTCCGCGAGGGCACCTTCTCCATGCTGCCGGGCCTGGAGCTTCTGCTGCTGAGCCAAAACAACATCTCGCGCATCGAGACGGACGCCTTCAAGTCGCTGCACGGCCTGGCGCTGCTGGGCTTGGAGGGCAACCGGCTGCAGCGCGTCAAGTTCAAGACCTTCCTGAACCTGCACACGTCCGGCACCCACCTGCAGCTGGCTGGCAACCCCTGGAGCTGCGACTGCGACCTGCACAGGGTCTTCAGCAAGATCCTCAGCGTGCGCCACCTCCACGTAGATGACTACCGCAACGTCACGTGCCACGAGCCGTGGCAGCTGGCCGGAGCCTCGTTGGCCGGCGTCGACAGCCAGCTGTGCGTGGCCGAGACCGCCACCGTGCTCATCATCACGGGCGCTGTGCTGATGACCGTCATCGGCGCCCTGGTGACAGCCGAGCGCAAACGCAAACACAAGAAGGCCAAAGGGTGGCGGGAGGCCGATGCCCAGGACCTGCAGGAGAGGTGAGGCTCCTATGGACCTGCAGGAGAAGGGAGAGTGAGGAGAAGCTAAAAGAATGTCAGAGAAGGTAAAAAAATATTTAGTCTGTTTTCCTAAGATGGTGTCCAAGGAAGATGTCCAGAGGTCCAGTCCACAAATCTGTAGTTTGAGTCACACCCTGAAGATATTCCCATTGCTGGAGTCACATGACAAAAAAAAGGAATTTATTCAAATATGTTATCTTTAAAAATGTCCCAGACCAATCATGCAGTTATCAAAATACTTGTTGATTAGCTTAATAGTGGACAGCTAATTTTTATAGCTCTACTTTCTTTTGTCCAATTATGCATTAGGCCTCCACGGACTGCTTTGTCTTCTGATCTGAAAAGAAGTTTAATTTAAATAGTTTATGTAGCAGTTAATTCTAACAGTTTGTTCATTCATGGGAAAAGAATTGAATAGAACATCACCACTGCCTCAGGCAATGCTTTAGCCACAATGATAATCGTACCTACTTGTGTGTTCTCCTCTCTTGCAACCCAGCGGCACATCTAGCCTTTAACACGTTACAGCATTAGTCTTTTATCCCTGTGGAAACTGGATATTTTAGCCTAAATAGGGTTTCCACTGCACATCTTCATATGAGGCTGCCTGTGTGATGGGGAGATACTATGGGGTCCTAACTTGCAACTTAGAGAAAAATCACTGTCAAAAACTTGCAAGACTTTATCAAATTATTAGTTAGACTTGGCCTTATCTTGGTAGCTTTTCTGGTGTTAAGTTGTTTGGAAACCAAAACACGGCATGTCATTCCCTGACTTTGTACACTGTAAATGACATTATTATGGTTCTTATCACAGCACTGTGCAAAAGTCTTAGGCAGGTGTGAAAAAATGCTGTCAATGAGGAATGCCTTCAAAAATGGAAGTGTTAATCATTTATTTTCATCAATTAACAAAATGCAGTGACTGAACAAAAGAGAAACCTAAATCAAATCAATATTTGGTGTGACCACCCTTTGCCTTTAAAAGACCATCAATTGTTCTAGGTCTATTGCATAGAGTTTTTGAAGGAACTTGGCTGGTAGCGTGCGCCAAACATCTTGAAGAACTGCCACAGATCTTCTGTGGATGTATGCTTCCTGACATATACAACCAATTTGGTGTAATTGGTTGATCATACACCTGACTATAATCCTGCAAAATCCCTGACTTTGAGTGTACCCTTGTGTGTGAACTGATGCTGGTTTGAAGGCACCTGCCTAAATCTTTGGACAGTGCTGTATCTTTTTAGCCATCCACATGTTTAATGTTAAAACACCCTTAAGGCTGAAAGGGCTTAAGGCATAAGATGGGCATAAGTCGTTTTTTGACAAGTGTTAGGCAGGTGCACACAAAATGTACACACAATGTCAGGGATTTTGCAGGATTATAGTCAAGTGTATGATCAAATAATTACATCAAATTGGTTGTATATGTCAGGAAGCATACATCCACAAAAGATCTGTGGTAGTTCTTCAAGATGTTTGGCGCAAGCTACCATACAAGTTCCTTCAAAAACTCTATGCAATAGACCTAGAAGAGGCAAAGGGTGGTCACACCAAATATTGATTTGATTTAGGTTTCTCTTTTGTTCAGTCACTGCATTTTGTTAATTGATGAACATGAATGATTAACACTTCAGTTTTTAAGGCATTCCTCGTTGACAGCATTTTTTCACACCTGCCTTTTGCACAGTACTGTATATTAGATATGAAAAGTATGAAATATGTATTTACAGATATTTAAAATAATGTATGTTGTAAACAGTGACATTGTATGTTTTGAGTATTTTTTATTAAACTTAAACAACAAATATTGAAAGTAATAACTCTCAGCTTATAGATTATATATTGTATTGTATTTATTGTATTTTGAACAAACACACTATTTTGCAAATGAGAATGTTGAGTAGCCTCTTAGTTAGTACATGCAGGGTGAGTTAGTGTCTCTGTAACCAAATACTCTAACAACTACTAATCAATATTTAAATACACCACCCTATTCCTTAGGCAATGTCACTTAGAATGTCACTTTAATGCCGGTCATCTGTTTAATTGTACCAAATAGTCTGTTTGATCTGGGTGTGAGCTGCATTTATGGTTCTACCTACTAATAATGTGTTTTTACGGATAATGAGCCATTTTCTCATCTGAATGTATGAAAGAGTTAAGTTATTTTAATTAATTTTTCTTTCTGTCTGGGCTGTTTTGTCCAATTAAAATCACTGTATACAGTATGTTACTGTATTACTGTCTTGCTAATGGGTTATTACAATTTTATATTTTATATCTGGTCTTCTGACCAAAACAGGATATATGCATTATTAATCACATGATGATACTTAATGATCGACAGACTGTCTTTTAATGATTCTGCCATTAGTCAGACAACATAACCGAATATGTAGACCAGGAATCAGACCAACAAGCCGGTGCCTTGGACCAAATAACTGAACATTTCTTTCCCAAAGTAGTTTCCAGTGTATGCAGATGTACATATGTACATTTGTACTAACGTGTGTGATCTTTGGATGTCAAACCCATGACCTTGTGTGTCCACCAGCACTTTTCCAGTTAAACTACAGAAACACAAACCATGCTGCACACGTCTGTTTAAAATAGTCTTCACGTATATGTTTAAATACAAACGCATCCTCCTGTCTAGAGGTGGCGTGTCACAGAGGGGACATGCGGTCACAGGCGACGGAGACGATCAGCGGGCGACGCGGGCGACGGAGGTGATCAGCAGTGGCTCTGTGCTGCTGAGTGTAGAGCTCAACATCTGCCACTGCATTGAGACCACTCACCAGTTAATCAGTCAGCTCTCACACAGCCCAGCAGCTTAACTATCTGATTCAGTCACAACAACCGGAAAGAAGAAATAAATAAATAAGTCACACCATCCGTGATGTATGGTCTCTTTTGGTGGTTCTCCTTGCTGGAAACTGGCATTATGAGTCTGTTATCTGTTACCTATTTTACTGTTGTTCACATTTTTATTTGTGCTTTACAATCCATCTTACAGCTGTTGATCTCTAAACCCCTATAAGTGTATTTAATTACGATGATGTTTGTGTAAAGCAGGAAAGCTCTGATACTCTCATATATATATATATAGTTAGTCATATTGTCAGTGTGACTGCAGCGATTTTTATAGAAATTTTAAATCAATCTTTATTGGTTTACAAAAAGGCCCAGTGCAGAGATGCAAATTGAAATCAAAGCACTGTCTGCATCTGGACCACAGCACCAGGTCCTGTGCACTGGGGTCGGCACTCTCATCCATTGTCAAAGGAGCTAAGTTGTAAGCAACTGGACTTCTTTTGGGGCTTGAAGACAATTCACCTTTCAATCCAAAAGGCCTCTTTAGTTCTGGCCTCATGATGGAAACCAGGAGCTACATCCAGGAGCCTGGGTTCCCATCATCAGGCCAGAACTGAAGAAGCCTTTTGGATTGAAAGGTGAAACGTCTTCAAGCTCCAAAAAGAAGTCTAGTTGCTTTCAACTTAGCTCTTTTGACTACTATGACCTGGATGAAGGAGAATCTACACAGACACTCTCATCTATAGCTGGAGATGAATTATGTGTGCTGTGGTCCCGCAGGACTGGCTCTGCTGTACACATGGTGGAGAGGTAGAGAGTGGGAGAGAGATAGAGAGTGGTAGAGATGGGGAGAGAGAGAGAGAGAGAGGGTGTAGATGAAGGTCACCCTGTGGCTTATGCACCATATGGAGTACATGTCACATGACAATCTGCACAGACGCCATCCGGCGTAGGCCTTTCCTGCATCCCTCAGATTGCAGCCATGATTAAATATGAGAGGAGTACATGTCACATGACAATCTGCACAGACGCCATCCGGCGTAGGCCTTTCCTGCATCCCTCAGATTGCAGCCATGATTAAATATGAGAGGCAGAGAAACACTGAGGGAGGGAGACAGACAGATCACCCTGCTCCATTCTGAGTTGCATATAAAAGCGGCTTGAGCTGTGTTTATTTCGCACACATGGGGAGTACCCCATCCATCGGTGGTTTCATTTGTCTGTAAGTGCTTTGGCTTTGCTGAAATCCCTGTTACCTAATTCCCACACGAGGCAGACCCACAGCTTTTATGTAAGATTAGCGAGGCTAAAGATGGGAGAGCTCACTGGGTTCAGACCTGCTTTCCCCCACTATGCTTTTGTCATCCTCATAGGGTCCCCAGGGCCGCTAGTAGAAATTGTTGCCCCCCTAAAGGAAATAATTTTGGGCCCCCAGCCCAACCATATTATAGTCTTCGATGGGACCGTGTGAATCTCTGGGCCTCCTGAATCACCCTGACCTACCCCCCCTTAGTGGTGGCTCTGGGAGTCCCTGGGTGGTCACCCCCTGAACCCCACACCCCTTGCCTCTCCTGTCCTGTCATTGGCCTACTCCTACCCAATCAGGACTTAAACAGTGATGAGGGAGTGGTTTCAATGGCACCAGTTATGCCTGCCTTCCTAATGCCAGTGCTATATAGCAACGGAAAGCCCTTGAGGACCTGCACTGGTCTGTGATTTGTTTCTTACAGTCTTTTCCCAGTCACAATAGCAGGGGATTCCCTCATACTCATATCGCGTACTGCATGCACACCATGTATTTCTTCTTTCACTGGCCAACCAGCTACTGGATGTATAAAAGGTGAATAAGGTATTGTTGTATTGTTGTTGTTCCATTGTCAACATCCCAAGAAACTAGCCTCATATTACAGTTAGAGTATTTGATGGGCACCTTAATCTATAGTTACATACAACACTATGAGTACTATATTATAACATCCTCTTAGATACAGTCAAATAAACATATCTAGAAAAAAAACACTTTATATTAGTCTACTGTTAAGTGTCTAAGTGTTTAGATATTTAAGGAATTACAGTAAAATATCTCACTACAAGGAACAACTCAAACCCTTCACCACAGGGAAGCTTTTCACACACCAAACAGAACTGTCCGCATCTTAGGATGTGGCTTTTTCTGACAGCTCAAAGACGTAGCCTATCTGACGGCTCCCTCTAGTGGACACACATCTGCAGGCCTTCTCTGGAACACGTGTCTCTGAAAAGGATCCAAATAGCATCAAACAGCCTAAAAACACTGTGCTATAAATCTAGGCCAGTAAGATCCTATTAATTGTGTCGACTGGAAAAACCTGCCAGTCTGAGTAGTTTCTCATGAACAGGCCAACGCAACCCATAATCAATGTTCCACATCAAGGCCTAGTTAAATCATTAGTTACCAGAAGATTAAAATAATGTAAAACAAAACATTCTACAACGCCACACGCCCTTGTCGAAAACGTGTCTTTATTTGTGGCTCTGATGTCTATGGTCGCCCTGTCTTTTTGGAGTTCAAACCCATAGACGGTAGATCAAACCACAAACCTTATTTGTTTCCATGGTGACTTTCATTCTCGCCCTGAGGCCACGCCCAGCCACGCCGTAAACCGGGGGGGGTCAAACGTGTGCGTTCATCACGTTTCACCTCAGAGTTGGGACGATGACAAACCTTTTGGGTGAAGTCTGAGTACACAAACTCCATCTAGTAATTAGTATTCAAATAGTTGTACGTTACTGGTGTCGTTTTCGAAATCCCTGAAGGCACTACAATATCAAGAGTAAGAATGGCAAAAGTTAACGGTGGCTCGTCTAGTTGCAGAGCCATGGTCATAGCCGGACAGCTTTTGTCTAAACCCTCGCCACTCTGTCAACAAAATGACCGCCACCAGAGATTCCTGAAACTTCAACGCAGGATGATGGCCACTGGACGGGGCAACAAAACCCCGGCACTGGTTCAAACAGAAATGCCTAGTACTGTACTGTTAGACCGTAACGGTGTGTCTAATCGCACGCTTATCTACCGGGACGTCAAAGCGTTTCTCAATGAAGTAGGAGGAGATCCAAGAGAAGCTCGTTACTGGCTCACACAGTTTCAGAGAGCAAGTCTTTCACAAGCGCCTGCATTTGCTGTTTTGGAGGTAAGTTTTGGCCAGTGTGTGAATGAATGAGAGACCATATTCATGTCCGCCCTGTTAAGCAGGGACGGACTGGGACCAAAAACCGACCCTGGACCCCCCCCCCCAAAAGGCCTGATTTGCCTGAAGGGAGATTTGCATACACAAAGGTATTTTTAGGACCCATTATGCCCATGAACAAAGAACGTAACCCACTTAACTGGTTCTAAGTGGAATGTGTCTGTAGTAAACTTAAAGTAAGGCAGGAAAAAAATGTCATCAGAGAAAAGAAGACAAGAAAAAGAGCACTACTTGCCAGTTCTGACTTTTCCAGAACACACAGATTGCCAGTCTGCCCCTGCTGTTGTAGAAATGGGCAGTGTGTCTGTTTTTCAAAAGTTCAGTCTGGTCTTGATCATTGCCGTGGCATTGTAAAAGGTCAGAACTAAACGTTGTGAAGTGATATCTTCAGCATGGTGGTACTTCTCAGGTTTCTGTGGCTCCAAAGATGTAAATATGCCAGGCACACATCCTCAAGTGTGTGTGTGTGTGTGTGTTTGAATGAATGAATGAATGGAGAATTAAGGTTTCTGTGGCTCCAAAAGATGTAAATATGCCAGGTACACATCCTCAAATCTCTGTGTTTGTGTGTGCGTGCGTGTTTTTTAAACGAATGAATGAATGAATGGAGAATGGAGTAGTCAGACACGTGAAGTGCAAAATATGTCCTCAGTATAGTAGAAGTCAGATTTTTCACAGCTGTGCCACACTGTCAAGAACATACACAGAAGGTGTGTGCAAACAGCCAGACACCAAGACTGCCATGTAACCTGCCTTGTTGCACACACTTATAAACAATCTGATGATAATGTGACAGTGTTGTCAAATTACCGGTGAAAAACACAAATAACCCTTTGACAATTCCACCTAATTGTATTTTTCAGTCGGTTTGGCTTCCGCTGTACTTAAAATACGTTAGATTTAGAAAGTAAGTGTTCCGGTTTTACTTAATAGGTCTTACCAAGGAAATCACATACAATGGGAAGAGCTCTATGAAAAAAGTTTCAATCCGCCACCTTACCTTTAGATCTGCATCTAATACATCAAAAGACTCAGTGAACTGAGGATCTTACCTTGGGGCTGGTACAGTTGCGTCTCGTGGTTTTAAGAATGCTGGGACAGGCTTTGTCCTCTCACCTTGTCACCAGACAAGATTATTTTTATTTGCAAGCTCAAAAATACTTCAAAACGTACAGACCAGAAAGCAAACTCATCTAAATTCTGAAAGTTCTCTATAAATTCTTCAAAGGGTATATATGCCCTTTATTCGGAATTTTTAGGGATTTTGCCTTTGAAAAGGATTTAATCTATACTACGTTTTAGTAATTTAAATTCTTCCCCTTAAGGGATTTTATTTAATGAGCAAACAGCCCTAAAAATGACTTTCTGAGGACTTTGTGGTGTGTAGCTTAACACGACTTGTCTTTTTTATGTAGACTTATGTAAGATTGTGTGGTTCCCCAACTGGAGCGAGACGAAATGATACAGGCTTCACCTTACGGACCTATGTGGCTGTCTGAGTACGGACGTGACGTATTACAGCAGTGCTCGCCTTGACGAGGGGGCTGACAGATTGCATTTCAAGTTGATTTTTTTTGTACATGAAGCACGGCAAAGTGTAAAGCAATAAATGGGGGAGCTATTGTTCAAAGAGCAAACACAGCACTTTTATATACAAATAATCCAAACTAATGTAAGAATTATCTTGTCATTCTGAATATTGAACTGCCAATTGCAACACACTTTTTCAGATTGCATGGCAACTTTAAATATTGAATTGCCATTTGTGAAATGAATTGCCATTTAAATAAACATGCAACAATACCATGGTAATGTGTATATTGTTGTGAATTAAGGATTGCATTGCCACTTTGCATATTAATATACCGATTGCAAAGTATTTTCTTCAAAATAAATGATACATTTCAACATTTAATTGCCATTTGTAAATTAAATTGCCATTTGCAAGTTGAATTGCCAATTGAATAAATGTGCTCATTTAACCTATCACACACGTGAGCAGGGGGCATTTAACCCATCACACATGTGAGCAGGGGGCATTTAATCCAGCAGTTTATTGGTAGCCCAAGGATAGGCTAATTCAGGAAGGTTAACCTATGCCTGTGGTTCCGCCATGTTGTGGGCAGGTTACCGTATGCCTGTGGGCAGGTTGATGAGTCTGTGGGCAGGTTGACGAGTCTGTGGTTCCACCATGCTGTGGGCAGGTTGATGAGTCTGTGGGCAGGTTAACGTATGCCTGTGGGCAGGTTGATGAGTCTGTGGGCAGGTTGACGAGTCTGTGGTTCCACCATGCTGTGGGCAGGTTGATGAGTCTGTGGGCAGGTTAACGTATGCCTGTGGGCAGGTTGATGAGTCTGTGGGCAGGTTGACGAGTCTGTGGTTCCATCATGCTGTGGGCAGGTTGACGAGTCTGTGCTGGAGAACCGGGAGGTGCTGCAGAGCCTGGCCTTCGCGCTCTCTTTCCTGCAGCGGATGGACATGAAGCCCGTGGTGGTGATGGGGCTGGCGGCGGGCGCAACAGCGGAGGGAGACAAGGCAAGAGCGGGGCTAGTGCGCCGTTGCCAGGTGCTGACGGAGGTACTGCAGAACAACTCGGCCAGCGTCATGCCCTTCTTCAGCGCAGAGGCCCTGCTCCATGTGCAGGGCAACAGGTACACACACACTCACACACACTCTCACACCTCGGCCAGCATCATGCTCTTTTTCAGAGTCCCTGCTCTACGTGCAGCAGGCACCTCAGGGCGACAGGTACACACACACACTCACACACACTCTCACACCTCGGCCAGCATCATGCCCTTTTTCAGAGTCCCTGCTCTACGTGCAGCAGGCACCTCAGAGCGACAGGTACACACACTCACACACACACCCTCTGTTTGCTGATTGGATCAGAGTTGCTCGGTCCGCTTACATACAAATGAACAAATGAAATGAAGTATGAGGGGTGGGTTTACCAGGTTATATTTGTGCACCCGTATTACCTAAACCGTCATCAGATTTCCACACAAGCCGTAAAAGTATATAAAAAGAGCCCACTGAAGCAAATGAGGCAAAGATATTGCACTTGTTCATTTATTTACAGAGTTTGAGTTTCAGAGTCATATACATAATTGTGTGTAAGTTCTAAAAGAAAGTGAGGTAAACTTTCCAAAAAAAATAATCAGTTTTGAAGGTGCTATATATAGATTATGGCTAAAACAGCTGTGGGCAAGTGGTTAGGGAGTTGGGCTTGTAATTGTGAAGTTGACGGTTCGAATCCCACCCTACCCATGGTTGAGATGCCCTTGAGCAAGGCATGTAACCCCACACTGCTTCAGGGACTGTAACCGAAAACCTGTAAATATCTGCAAGTTGCTCTGGATAAGAGCGTCAGTTAATAGAAATGTAATGTAATAACACCTGCAGAGCATTGTTCCACCTTTAGAGGCAAGAAACAAGATAGAAACATGCAGAATTTGCAGACTGATTTTCAAATACAAATATTCTGGCTTTATTATTATTTTCATTACAATCATTGAACAGTTAAGACATCAAAAAAGCTAAAGTTAGAGGTGTGTATGTGGTTATAAGTATAAATGTGCTCAGTAGGATTGATATATTGTGAAGTGGAGGCTAGCCGTTACAGGTGTGCCTGTGGTTATAGAAGTATAAATGTGCTCAGTAAGAGTGATATTTTGGAAAGCGGAGGCTAGCCGTTAGCTTCCTGTGTGCACTGCCGTCCCCCAGCGCCAGCTCCTCGTCCATCGCCGTGGATACAGACCTGCTGCAGTGGAGCCTGGACTGCGGCGCCATCCCGCTGCTGTGTCCGGTGGGCCGCGCCTCCTGCGGGCGCTCCGTGGTGCTCGAGTCGGTTGGCGTGACAGCAGCGGTGGCGCGAGCACTGCAGCCCCTCAAGGTCATGTTCCTCAACAGCAGAGGAGGCCTGCGCTGCCATAGCAACAAGGTCAGTCTCTCAAGGTCATATTCCTCAAGGTCATGTTCCTCAAGGTCAGTCTCTCAAGGTCATGTTCCTCAAGGTCAGTCTCTCAAGGTCATGTTCCTCAAGGTCAGTCTCTCAAGGTCATCTTCCTCAAGGTCATGTTCCTCAAGGTCAGTCTCTCAAGGTCATCTTCCTCAAGGCCATGTCTCCTCAACAGCAGAGGAGGCCTGCGCTGCCATAGCAACAAGGTCAGTCTCTCAAGGTCATCTTCCTCAAGGTCATGTTCCTCAAGGTCAGTCTCTCAAGGTCATCTTCCTCAAGGCCATGTCTCCTCAACAGCAGAGGAGGCCTGCGCTGCCATAGCAACAAGGTCAGTCTCTCAAGGTCATCTTCCTCAAGGTCAGCCTCTGAAGGTCATGTTCCTCAAGGTCATGTTCCTCAACAGCAGAGGGGTCATTCCGTGTCAAATCAACAAATGGCCGACAGTCACCCTCTCCAAAAAATCTGAAAAAAATCACAAAACATCAAAAAATCACAAAACATCATATCTCAATACAGAGACTCGGCAACAAATCCAAATTTTGAACAAATAATCATACAGGATGATTATGGAAAATTGTTTAAAAAATCCTGTGAACTGTCCACATGGTGAAATGACAAGATGAAAACAGCCTTTTTGAAAGTCAAGCCTAACTTCAAGAAAATACACTGACCATATGAAAACAATATCAACAAAGGTTAATGCATAGGCATGACAGGTGGTGTCATTTCACATTGAATCTATAGCCATTTTCACAGCTTTGGAGAGGAAGAATTATACAAGATACATCTGATCTGATTTTTGAATTCTACAGGAAAATGCATTTCTTTTCACATAGTTACACTAATGTGTGGAATACTAAAAGAGCCAGCAATGTCGGAAGTTGAGCAAAAGGCTTGTTCACCAGAATTCCCAAAATGACCTGAAATTTCAAAGGGCTGTAGTTTTGGAGCTATTAGTGATACAGACTTAATATTTAAGATTTATACATAGGTTGGATGTACAAACAGCAGTGATTTTTTTTCAGATTTTTTGGAGAGGGTCACTGTCGGCCATTTGTTGATTTGACACGGAATGACCCAGAGGAGGCCTGTGCTGCCATAGCAACAAGGTCAGTCTCAAGGTCATGTTCCTCAAGGTCATGTTCCTCAAGGTCAGCCTCTGAAGCTTATGTTCCTCAAGGTCATGTTCCTCAAGGCCAGTCTCTCAAGGTCATCTTCCTCAAGGTCATGTTCCTCAACAGCAGAGGAGGCCTGCGCTGCCATAGCAACAAGGTCAGTCTCTCCAGGTCATGTTCCTCAAGGTCAGTCTCTGAAGGTCATGTTCCTCAAGGTCATGTTCCTCAAGGGAGGTCTGGCAGGGAGGTCTGAAACATGTGAGTATGCCCAGGCCAGGAATGGAACTTTGCACCAGCCAAATGCCAGTACAATATGAAAGTGGCTGGTAGATTTCAGAAAGAATGTAATAAAATTAACCAGCCACTTAACAGTAAATTATCATTTATTTGTCAGTGGCTGGTAAAACAGGTTACAAAGTACAAAGTGTGTAAGTGTGTACATGTGTGTGTGTGTGTGTGTTCCTGTGAAGACAACGTATGAAAGCTTATCTTCAAGTTTGTATATTATTCTTTTTTTTATTTTTATTTTTTTATTTTTTTGGTTTTGCTAGATTGTAACACAGAAACTGATGAAAACGTGCATGTGCGTACTGTATTTTTTGACCCACTAAGGTTAAATACTGTGTCTGTCAGTGCAAAATTCTGTGTAAGAACAGAAAAAGTCTGTCTGTTTAAAGGTGTACTTCCACGAGAAACCGTTTATTACTCACTCTTTTGAAATATGATAGGTCACCCCGAGTTGCATATGCATGCTGCATATCAAAATGTTTTTCTACCCCCATTTTCTATATCAGTCAAAAGAAGACAATGGGCGGGAAAAACGACCCAATGCGAAAAGGGCCTGCAGCGTGATGTAGACGTGCAAATGCATAAGAGAAACTGACCGAATGGGCTTTAAATTTGTAGCCTGTGACTGACTCGCATAAGATTAGCAGGCTAGTTGAATGACTGAACTGCATTTAGCCGGGCACTTGCACTGTTTTGTCATGCAAATATTACCATTCTGAAACGTTCATTGACAAACGGTCAGGAAGCGACTGTGCTTGTGCCATCTCTCCTTCCTCCTCCGCTGTATCTCTGAAGACATTCTGTGTGCAGTTTTAGCGCTGTCAAGTTGACTTTTCCCCCTTACCTTACTCTGCTATGAAGTTGACTGTGGGGCAAAGGAAGCTGCAGGGAGCGTGTCACGCCTCTGGTGAAATCGTGTCGTTCTCCCGGCCCCACCCCCTCCACCAAACTAAAACGGCCTGAAACAGAAGCACTAGAACATTTTTTTCATCAAAACCAGCGCACAGGGCAATTATTAATACTAGAGAACACCGCAAAATTAATGAAAACACGATGGAAGTACACCTTTAAAAATACAGGGCAAGTTGTGTGTGTGTGTGTGTGTGTGTGTGTGTGTGTGTGTGTGTGTGTGTGTGTGTGTGTGTGTGTGTGTGTGCGCGTATGTGCTATTAGAGCTGTACCAGTCACTTTTAAGTAGTTAATGAACAATTAATACCCATCTTACATTTGCGTCATTAGTCTATGACTCTGACCCCCCCCCTCCACACACACACACACACACACCTCCTTTCACGTCTTTTTCCTCACTGTCTGACCCTATATTTTCCCCATTTATTGTTTTCTCGCCTTTAGCGTAACTCTTGCACAACGAGTTCAGTCAAGTGTCATGGGTATTTTGTGACGGCTCTCCTGTGTGGTGAGACAGGGAGTTGGCTAACACTTTACATCAGCGGCCCTGTTTACATGTGAATCTACACTGTGTCTATATGTGAACTCTGTGTCTACATGTGTCACTATGAACTTAAATGGCACATACTGCACATAACACTAACCCCAATCCTAACTCCTCCCACACCCTAGGGCACAGGTTAAGTGCGTAGTGGTATATGTAGATACTGTAAGAGGGGCCGTTCATGTAAATCGTATGTGAAGTGCGTGTTCTCGTCCCTCCTCAGGTTCTGGATGTGGTGTCCCTGCCAGGTGACCTGCCAGTGCTGGCAGAGGCGGCCTGGCTGACGGCCGTGGAGCGTCAGCAGGTGTGCGCCATCGCCCAGCTTCTCAACCAGCTGCCCAGCGAGTCCTCCGCTGTGGTCACCTCAGCCAACACACTCCTGACTGAGCTCTTCAGCCACAAAGGTGAGTGTCACACACACACACCACACCTCAGCCACTCAGCGCTTTAGAAAATCTGCAGCCTATAAAGGAAAACACACTATAAGTTTTTCTCCTTCTCTCTCTCTCTCTCTCTCTCTCTCTCTCTCTCTCTCTCTCTCTCTCTCTCTCTCTCTGTCTCTCATACATACATACACACACACCACACAGGTCACACAGGCCACGTGTTAAGGCTGGCATGCTTCTCAGCAGAGCAGTGTTGAGCGTGTGGTGTGTAAGAGTCCACGGGCACATGCACACGTGACTGGCTGTCGGAGATCTCTGTCGGTGTGCGTTTCACACGACTAAAGTCCCTCCTACACAGCAGGCTCAAAAAATAGCACACATTCCTAAAAGATGAACTGCCTGACCTAGTGGACGCCATGATGTGATATCAGTTGACATACTGTATGTGTGTATACATACAAGGCCTGGCAGAGGGCTGTGAAATTTCATGCTTCACAGTTAAACTGACAGTCAGAATTGCAGCTGATTGGCCAATCAGAGCAGCCTCTAACGCTCCCATTGGTCAAGCCTGGTGCAGCAGTGAAGTAGGCAGGTATTTAGGTGTGGGCTATAAGTTTCTGTCTGTCTGTATATCTCAGCTAGCTTTGATTCACTGGCTGGTGGCTTTTGCAGTGCTGTGTAGCACTGTGGACATACATCTGTCATGCTTTCCTCTGTGCCTTTGTCCCTCTGGCAGAGTAGCAGAGTAGTTCACATGGAAGACAAACTTGCAGCCAGATTTAACTATGTGAAAGCCAAGGAGAGGCTTAATTCATTGGGAGGTTGCAAAGGCATACTTGCTGCCTTCATGTTGTCTTACGTTGTAATGTTTTGTCACATAAAAATAATGGATGAATACGTTTCTGTTGTTAATCAGTATCTGTGCTATGATGTATACCTCATTCCAGGTTCTGGAACACTGTTTAAAAATGGAGATCCCATTCACAAGTGAGTATGACAGTGCCTAATGACAGAGCGCTGTTTTGTTTGGGTTTAAATCCCACCAGGACGAAAAACACAACTGCACCACACAAATGTCAATTTTAAATGAATGCAAAACATGTATTTATGACTTCTGTAAACATTTTGTCAAATGACAAAGACATGATGAGGCAATCCTCTGCTCTCTTGGCGGCTCAGGTATAGCAGTCTGGATGACGTCGACCTGCATCGCCTCCTCGTGCTCATCAACAAGTCTTTTGGGAAGACCCTGAGGGGGGACTATCTGGCATCGCTGCGGGGGCGCCTGCACTCCATCTACCTGTCAGAGGGGTAGGCCGGAGTGTGAGCCTGCATTATTTCTGAGAACGGCCTTGTCTGAAATAACGGGCTGGTTGAGTAGCTGGCTTAAAGCAATGCATTTTGGACAATCTCATCCGAACGTCAGCAGACCCACCCATGTGGCGTTCGGACGAGATTGTCCAAAAACATCACTTTTTCCAGTCCAGAATGCATTGCTTTAAGCCAGCTTGCAGTTGTTTCTCGTTGCCGCCATGATGAAAGTCCAAACAAGTTGATTGTACTACCTCTCCTCCTATTCTTCCTGCTGGTTCGTGTTTGTCAATCGACCTGTGCAGACTTTCATCATGGCAGCGATAAGAAACTACAGCAAGGTACTGCTTGTCAAAACTGTTTTATTAATAAATGTTGTGTACACTCACAAAGTTCTCAGTGCCTCGTTTTTAATGTCAGGGCCTTTGTTGTACTACCGATGGAGTGTGGAGTTTCTTCGAGCTGTTTTAATGGTTTAAAAATAGCGTAGCCGTCATGCTTCATCTAAGGGCACCTACCACTTCCATTGTTAGCCTTCTGGGACAAACGATAAAAAATAGTTAAACTCTGAATAGGCAACAGGCTAAATCAATTTTGCTCCTCCGTACACATACCAACTCGGTATGATGTTTTAACATGCCAATTTTCATTTTACACCGAAGTTCTCCTTTAACCTGTGCCTTTGACCTGTGTCTTTAACCTGTGTCTTTAACCTGTGTCTTTGACCTGTGCCTTTAACCTGTGTCTTTAACCTGTGCCTTTCACCTGTGCCTTTCACCTGTGCCTTTGACCTGTGTCTTTGACCTGTGTCTTTGACCTGTGCCTTTAACCTGTGTCTTTAACCTGTGCCTTTCACCTGTTTTTAACCTGTGCCTTTAACCTGTGCCTTTCACCTGTTTTTAACCTGTGTCTTTAACCTGTGCCTGTCACTTGTGCCTTTAACCTGTGCCTTTGACCTGTGCCTTTGACCTGTGCCTTTAACCTGTGCCGTGCCCCTCCCTTGTCAGATACAGTGCGGCAGCCATCATCACCACGGAGAGTGTGAGCAGTGGCACGCCCTACCTGGACAAGTTTGTGGTCAGCAGCAGCAGGCAGGGCCAGGGCACGAGCCACATCCTGTGGGAGTGCATCCGCCAGGACCTGGGCAAGCTCTTCTGGAGGTCCCGCGCCACCAACCGCATCAACCCCTGGTGAGTGGTCAGCCGCGCTGTGAAACCGCGAGGGGCGATATCGACTCTACGCTACGTCCTAAACTGCAATCAGGGGGTACTGTACCCCCAGCACCCCTGCAATTCAAACTATGCAGCCGCAGAGATGCTGCGACAGTCAGCCATGTCTCTTGCAGTTTAGGAGTTACATCACCCCTTGGTCCGCAGCGCAGCGTACAGTCGATATCACCCCTCGGTCCGCAGCGTACAGTCGATATCACCGTACAGTTGATATCCCCCAGGTGCCACTGTTTGGAAGCACCCCTGCCATAAGACATAAGACACAGTCTGAAGGCCACAGCACTCTGGGATTGAAACAGGCTCAGGGGGAGAGAATCATAAAATTATCCCCAACTTAAATGGCTGCAGCAGGTTTACCTTAACTGACATCTCTGGGCAAACAATATGGGAGTACCACATCATACTGGCAATTATGTTCAGGTTTTGGAGATTCCACAGGGTCCCCGCGGGTCCTTAAAAAGTCTGAAATATTTTTTTTGATTTTCAAGGTCTTAAAATGTCTTGAATTTTAGAATTAAGGTCTTAAATTTCATGTCTTTCTGATCCGTCTGGTCTCGTGCTTAATTTTCATTTTAACCACCGCATCTTTCTGGGGGCAGCACCTCGATCTATGTGCTTGCAACTTGCATCATTTAGTGACTGAAGAGGAATGCAATGCATTACGTTTGCGTAGCCTAGTTTCAAGCAGCAGAGTGAGAGTCGATTCGCGAAGGGAAAGTGTGTGTTTAGTGACAGTTGGTTAGAGGACGAGAGGTATCGGGGATGGCTGATGAAAGTAGAGAACATTCATGAAGCAAGGTGTACTGTGTGCCAAAAAACAATACAGCTAGGGACAATGGGTCATAAAGCGGAAAAGCACCAAAAAAAAAAAGTAGCATGGCGGACAACTAGCTTGCCTATAAGTATGTTCACCACCACTACTGAGCCCAAAACGGCCTCTCCATCCACTGAACTTCAGCCTTCAACTTCCACTCAACGACCGGCAGCTTCGCCAGGCAATGCCTTTGGCTGCTTTGCAAATGTAGACACACTCAAGGCCGAAATATTATGGGTGTTACAGACAGTTAGCCGGCACCACTCATACACATCCAATGAGAACATTCACCTCGTTTTTAAAGCAATGTTCCCGGACTCGCAATGTGCGAGCGCCTTCACATGTGGAAGGGACAAAACCTCTTACATGGCAAGATTTGGTGTGGCCCCATTTGTCAAGAAAGAGTTGATTTCACAGGCGAACGAAGGCGCGTTTACTATCATGTTTGACGAATCTATGAATAAGTCAACAAAAAGTAAGCAGCTGGACTTGCACGTCCGACATTGGACAACTGACAGAACCGGGAATTCAATTGTCAGGTCCCGGTATCTCGGGTCTGAGTTCAACGGCCACTCAACGGCAGAAGACTTACAGAATAGCATGAAAAAAAATGAAAGTGCCTTGTTCAGCTTTCGGTGATGTGAACAATTGGATTATGGCCAACCTGGCAATCCAACACATATGAAATATATGCACTCTAAACAGTTTACAAACAGAATAACATGAAAAAAAGGCATTCATCAGATAATCCTAATAAGGAAATAATTCAAATAAATTAAATTCAAATAAAATAAAGTGAAAGCCCTATTCTGTTTGTAAACTGTTATACAGTGTATATATTTTATTTTATATGCTTCTTATGCATTGGGTTGCCAGGTTGGCAATAGTTATGCCTACATATCACTGAAAGATGAACAAAGGCACTTTTAAAATAAAAGAATATGTCTTTTTAACAATTGTCTTGGTCGTAATTCAGTAGGTCTATACATAGATTATTGAATATACTTGCGTTTATTCATCATTTAGAAAAAGGATGATAGATTGTAATGTCTTAGGACTGTTCCATGTTTTAAACTCATTGAGTGCCAGCCATTTTCAAAGTTGGTCACGTCCCAGTGCCAGGATTTTTTTGAAAATTGAGTTCTATGTCCGTGTCAACAAAAAACATACCAAAAGAAACTCCAGACTTTCCTTTATCATCAGAAAAAAAATGTTTGTTTGTACCTCTTTCCATTCCTTAGCAATTGTCTGGAGAACATGGGTGGGTGTAACTAAAAATGCTGATTTCTGACCAAAATACTGAGAAAAATGGCTTTTTGTAACAAGCAACATTTCAAGCAGAAAATGTCTTTACATTTTTTTTGTTTTTGCTTCAGAGACATCTCAAACATTATGAACAGTGATCCCATTGTATACTGCACCAAAAATAACGCTGGCAACATTATTTATAAATAAAAAAAAATACAAATTTATTTATAAAACCATGTAGGCACATTTCATAGATTCTTTGAAGCACAGCTAAAAGCAACACTTCATGGGAAACACTTTGTGCGTAAACATTTCAAAGGCAAAAATTAGACTTTCTAGCAGCTATTTATGTACAGCACACTATGTCATAACTGTAGTGCTTCTAGTTCTCCCCCTGTGTGTGCGCGTGTGTGTATGCATGTGTGTGTACAGCAGAGAAGACCTATAAACACAATCTAAAATACCGGTCCATACATCTAGTATCGGAGTAAGCTATGCAATTAGACTACTGCTCCATGCTTGTAAATGTAATATTTCTGAACGTCACCAAACACGATATAAAACATTGTAACATTTTAGTGTGGGAACTTTGCTCAGACAGAGGATAGGCAAACCGGAACCGAACTAAATATACAACGCCTTCAGAGCAAAATAACATCGTATTCCACAGGATCCGCACACAGAACAACTAGATTAACACATGAGAATGATAGCACAGGAAATTATGATGTTGGGAGAGTGCAGTGAATCCGTGCAGTGAATCCGCTTTACCAAATGTAGAGAGCTGGGTCGTCAGTGACTTGTGGTCTATCAATTAGATAGCTTTTTTTAACTAGTTGTAGACTTACTTTCTTCTTTGAGACAATGTTAGATGATCACATATCCACACTGATACTGGTACTACCCACAGAATGGGTTCCCTTGTGATTACAACTTTAATTTTTTTACACAAGCTAGATCAGATGATTACCCCACCTCCCCTGTAAAAAAACGAAATTGCCTCAATAACGCATCATTGGCGCTGGGCGTTACTATCGTAAAAGACGCGTTTTCGAGTCATTGGCATTAAAATGAGTTAATTCCTATGTGGGGCCAAAATCTAGAAATTACCTGAAATACATGTACATATACAGTTTATGCATCCACTTAACCATGGAAAATCAGCTCCTGATTTGTGTCCATCTGACGAGTCTTAAGCTCTCTGATGAGTTGTTCAGCCTCACCACACCACTGTGGTGCTCTCTGTATGTATGTTTTGGGTTTTTTTCTGTCGTCATTAGGTCTTAAGTTTTCCTCTCAGAGGACTTGAAAAGGTCTTAAAAGTCTTTAAATTTGCTGCTAAGATACGTGCAGATACCCTGTTCCACACACACAGCCAGCACCAAGCACAAGACTATCAAACCCTCACAGCACTCCAAATTTCCCCAATCACTGTTGTCCCTTAGAACACCCAGCTTTGCAGTCCTAACACAGCACTGCAATTATAGTCCCCTCTCAGGACAGTGATCCAAATGAGAAATGCACTCACCTGACCACCTGCCCAACAGGTGGATCCAGTCACACACAGTGACTCGTCAATTTTAAGCACAGGTTGTTGCAGGAAATCTCACCACCCAAATTCTGATGTCTACATTATAATGTGGTTACACCACTTACATGTACCCATTTCAAAAGGTCAAATTCACACTAAAAGTAACGTTTCTTTTCATGCCTTATAAAACTAGCTTGACCACTGGTGGAAACTATTGGAAAGGCACACACACGTCATTTAAACTGAAAAATAGCCAGTCTCCCATAACACACACACCCTACTTCTCCCCCCAACTACAGGTATCCAAATTTAACACAACCAATGTTTTAAATGCAATGAAAGGGATGTAGCATATTTAAATATACCCATCTCAAACTCCAAAGTTCAACAAAGTAGTACATGCACTTCCCAAACCTGTGGTCAATCTTTACTATGGTAAACAAACATGTCACTACATTTAACATCACCAAGCATTAAATGCTCCAAAAGCACTGGCTACACCACATGCTACAAAGCATTAAACATGGGCATGACTAATAATCTACCTGCCAGCCCAAAGCTGCACAAATGGGTAGACACTTAGCACAAATAAGGGGGAAATACATAAACCCATGGTGAGTAAAAACTACAGCGCATCACCAGTAAAAAGATGGCTCCCATACCTAACATTAAAAAAGGCTAACTAAACATTACTACTCTTCTGTGGCATATCAGGCTCAAGGCGACAGTAAACGTTTTAACTCATGAGCAGGTAGCTAACCAGTGATGCAGTCAACCACCACACTCTGATATGTACCCCCACCCGGAATAGCATAAGCAATAATAACTAGACGTACCGCATAGCGGTACATGGTATGACCGTCGCAGTATATTGAAATGTGGGAACTGTTGGTATGATGAGTGTGTGGTAGAGCAGTGTTGTAAGGTGAGAATTTCTGTGGAAATGATTTCCTGGAAGTGGGCATAGATGTGGGTTTTCAATGAATGACATTGTGTGTGTTTGTGTAGTGTATAGGAGTGATTTGTCAAGGCAAGGAATAGGCAAAATGAGATTTTGTACAATTACAGCGCCCCCTATGGACCCCCTATAGAAGGTCTTTGTGCTGATCGTGCATGACGTATTTTGTGCAGTTCCCACTTTCTCGGTCCAAGATATTGGCAGTTCAAAATCTCACTCATTTACCCTTATCACTAGGTGGCGCTATGCTTCAAGTGAGTGTTTATAGGCTGGGTCGATACGCCTCTGTAACACCAGCGCACTAACAGAAAATCGTTGTCTTGGGCAAAAATGTTGCTTTTGTTGTTTAACAAAAACTGTTTTTTGACACCTAGCTTTGCCAATAAACTTCGCCCCCTATGACGAAATGTCACAAAATTTAGTACACATGAACAGAAAGCTGTTTAGAGATGGCATGTCAACTTTGACCAAATTTGAGCAATTAAAAGCCAAGATATGGACTTTTGAAGAATTTTAAGCTACGTGTTAAATGTTTATTGACGTGTAACTTCGGAACGGTTTATCTCAAGATAAATCCTTTGATAACTTTTTGTCAGCATTGTCTGTAGATGACATATACCAAATTTGGTGAGATTCATATGAACGGCCTATGACGAGTTCGTTCAGATTCGTTTTCGCAGTATTAAAATTTCACGGAACGACCAGTGTTTTCAATGCGTGAGGGTCAATAGATTTCACGATAAAAAAAAAAATGTTGTAAACGTAAGCATTCTCTAGATAATAGGCAAAACGACATTTTCTACAATTACAGCGCCCCCTATGGACAACATTTTATGTCATGTTCTGTGGTGTTAGAGGTCTTTGTGGTGATAGTGCATGACGTATTTTGCACAGTTCCCACCTTCTCGGTCCAAGATATTGGCAACTCAAAATCCCAATTTTTGCATGTACCCATATCACTAGGTGGGGCTACGCTTCAAGTGAGAGTTTATGGGCTGGGTCGATATGTCTCTGTAACACCGACATACTAACACAAAATCGTTGTCTTGGGCAAAATTGTTGACGAGTTATTTAACAAAAACTGTTTTTTGACACCTAGCTTCGCCAATAAACATCGCCCCCTATGACGAAATGTCACAAAATTTAGTACACATGAAAAGAAAGCTGTTTAGAGATGGCATGTCACCTTTGACCAAATTTGAGCAATTAAAAGCCAAGATACGGCCATTTGAAGAATTTTAAGCTACGTGTTAAATGTTCATTGACGTGTAACTTCGGAACGGTTTATCTCAAGATAAATCCTTTGATAACTTTTTGTCAGCATTGTCAGTAGATGACCTATACCAAATTTGGTGAGATTCACATGAACGGCCTATGACGAGTTTGTTCAGATTCGTTTTCGCAATATTAAAATTTCACGGAAATTGTTCTCGTTGGAAGTGGCGTCGACCAGTGTTTTCAATGCGTGAGGGTCAATAGATTTCACGATAAAAAAAAAAATTGCTGTAAACGTAAGCATTCTCTAGATAATAGGCAAAATGACATTTTCTACAATTACAGCGCCCCCTATGGACCAAATTTTATGGCACGTTCTGTGGTGTTAGAGGTCTTTGTGGTGATTGTGCATGACGTATTTTGTGTAGTTCCCACCTTCTCGGTCCAAGATATTGGCAACTCAAAATCCCAATTTTTGCATTTACCCAAATCACTAGGTGGCGCTATGCTTCAAGTGAGAGTTTATGGGCTGGGTCGATACATCTCTGTAACACCGACATACTAACACAAAATCGTTGTCTTGGGCAAAATTGTTGACAGGTTTTTTAACAAAAACTGTTTTTTGACACCTAGCTTCGCCAATAAATATCGCCCCCTATGACGAAATGTCACAAAATTTAGTACACATGAAAAGAAAGCTGCTTAGAGATGGCATGTCAACTTTGACCAAATTTGAGCAATTAAAAGCCAAGATACGGCCATTTGAAGAATTTTAAGCTACGTGTTAAATGTTCATTGACGTGTAACTTCGGAACGGTTTATCTCAAGATAAATCCTTTGATAACTTTTTGTCAGCATTGTCTGTAGATGACATATACCAAATTTGTTGAGATTCACCTGAACGGCCTATGACGAGTTCGTTCAGATTCGTTTTCGCAATATTAAAATTTCACGGAAATTGTTCTCGTTGGAAGTGGGCGTCGACCAGTGTTTTCAATGCGTGAGGGTCAATAGATTTCACGATAAAAAAAAATTGTTGTAAACCTAAGCATTCTCTAGATAATAAGCAAAATGACATTTTGTACAATTACAGCGCCCCCTATTGACCAAATTGTATGGCACATGCTGTGGTTATAGAGGTCTTTGTGCTGATCGTGCATGACGTATTTTGCGCAGTTCCCACTTTCTCGGTCCAAGATATTGGCAACTCAAAATCCCAATTTTTGCATTTACCCATATCACTAGGTGGCGCTATGCTTCAAGTGAGCGTTTATTGGCTGGGTCGATACATCTCTGTAACACCAACATATCACAAAAATTTTATGTTGTTGGGTGAAACATTCACTGAGCTATTCAGCAAAAACTTTTGCCGGTCTCCCCCTCTTTGACGTACGCTAGCACAGCGGGGGGGTGGCCCTGGGGGACCAAAAGCTTCTAGTCGCTCGAAATGTTCTAGGGCTACGTGCCTACAAAGATCATGTCACCCCGAGTTTCAGTGTCCCGGGAATCGTTGACGGACATTCACTGAAAAAAAAGAAAAAGGGGGAAAAAAAAAAAGGGAAAAAAGTCGCGGCAACTCTGTAATGACCGCTCTCGCTAGCTTTGCTAGCGGCGGTCATAATAAGCCATATGATGTTATCATCACGACGCAAATCCATATCATAGAAGCTGACTAAACGTAACTTCATGCTTTATGTCCTTCACTTACCAGTACCTCTTCCTCCGCCTAAATTCCCCTTGCTGTCTGTTCCTCGTGTCTATTGTCCTCATCATGACCTGAAGCATTTTGCGTATCAGGTTCACCTGGTTCTCAGTTATTCATTAGGTATCCACTAACACATCATCTTACTGTAGCTGCTGGCAGTTTCACTGCAACCAAAAACATGAGCAGGGACGGACTGGGACCAAAAACGGCCCTGCACTCCCACCGCCAAATGGGAGGCCAAATAGGCGGCCATAGGCGGCAAGGCTGATGGTGACATTTCCAGGGCCAATAGCCGCGTTTCCATTAGGGGAGGTTCCGATGGTAATTCAGGGAGAGGGAAATTTTCAGGGACTGTTGTTTGGTTGGTCCTCTCACCTCGCGTGTCTCCACTACAACAACGTTTTATCAGACCTCTAGTAAACAAAGGGAAACTTCGGTGTCTCAGAGCAGCGAACATGACTGACTGCAGGCTTGCATTCTATGTTGATTTATGGATTAAACCGGATAAATCCTAAAAGTTTGTGCTTAGTGTTCCTATTTATTGTGAGTTTCCAGTCCATTTATGTCTACTATATTTCATAAGATTAGATGTTCCGAGTGACGTTATGACAAGATTAGCAGGCTAAAGTTAGCCAAGTAAACATGTTTTAAGAAGGTAATTAATTGCCTGAGGAAATCGTTGTGCACCACATAGCAAGTAGTTAAATGCTTTATCGTGGAAACGGCCAAAACAAGCTCTCCTACAACTCTGAGTTTGATAGACTGTACGTTTTCCTCTAACAGGCATATGAAAATACTCCATAGGAAGCGTATTAGTCTGTTAGCATGCTGAATTTTGCTAATCTAAAGATAATACGAGTGTGTCTTCAAACTAACCTCTAAGATTAGATAAAATATAGTTACATGGGCAACTGTGTTTGTAATGAACTCTGTTGTGAGAAATTCATTTTGTCTGTTTAGAAAAAATAGTAAAATCGTATGGCACAGTGATTTTTAGATTACCTATGGCTGGTAGTGTTTAACAACAGCCTATCAGCATCGAGTTTACCACAGGCTACAAGCTGAACTTTTTCAGGGCCGAGGTTTTTTAGGTACTCCGTTGGTCCCTGTAAAAGCTCCGGGAGATCGCCCATTTCGGAACTGCCCAATAGTGGAGACACGCGCCAACCGTGAGAAGGCCGAAAAATTACCCGGAACTCACTGTAGTGGAAACGCGCTTAATGAGCTGAATCAATTCTACAACCGGTTCAGCAACTCTGGTAATGGGCCAGCCATCGACACCCCCATTGTCACCTCCAGAGCACCTCCCCCACCTGCCTCTGACAACGACCCTGACATTGACTGCACAACTGGTGTCAGCACACCTCCCCACCCCCCACTTCTGCTTACAAACCCCTCACTTCCACCAACCCCCACTCCCACCATCCCCCACCCTACCCCCTCACCTCTGCTGATGGACCCCCCACACACACCTCTCCAACACCTCTTCAACAGGAGTCTGCAGGTAGGCAAGGCCCCGACACTGTGGAAAACTTCCTGCCTGATACCTGTACCCAAGAAGGCTCACCCAAAAGAACCCAACGACTACAGACCGGTTGCCCTCACCTCACACCTAATGAAGACACTCGAGCATGTACTGCTGCTCAACCTTCTCAAACCTCAGGTTCGCCATGCACTGGACCCCCTGCAGTTTGCCTACCAAGAGAATGTGGGGGTAGAGGATGCTATCCTGTATCTTCTACACAGGGTGCACTCTCACCTGGACAAAGGAGGCAGTGATGTGAGAATTATGTTCTGTGATTTCTCCAGTGCTTTTAATACCATCCAACCACTCCTGTTGAGAGACAAACTGCTGCGGATGGGAGTGGAGCCTGGCCTGGTGACCTGGATCAAGGACTACCTCACGGAACGGCCCCAGTTTGTCAGACTTGGGGACCTTACATCAGAGACTGTGGTCAGCAGCATGATGCACCGCAGGGAACTGTGCTCTCCCCTGTACTGTTTACCCTGTATACCACCGATTTCAGCTACAACTCAGAGACTTGTCACATGCAGAAGTTCTCTGGCGACACTGCGATCGTGGGGTGTATCAGGGATGGACAGGAGGGGGAGTACAGGTGCCTTGTGGAGGACTTCGTTGGGTGGTGCAGAAATAATCAGCTGCAACTGAACACCACCAAAACCAAATAAATGGTGGTGGACTTCAGGAGAACCGCCCTGCCGCTGGTGCCTGTCACGATTGATGGGGAGAATGTCGAGACAGTCTGCACTTACAAGTACTTGGGGGTACACCTCGACAATAAACTGGACTGGTCTACTAATTCAGATGCACTCTACAGAAAAGGTCAGAGCAGGCTGTACTTCCTCAGGAGGCTGAGATCTTTCAATGTCTGCAACAGACTCCTGCTGATGTTCTACCAGTCTGTTATGGCCAGTGTGCTGTTCTATGCTGTGGTATGCTGGGGTGGCAGCACTAGGAAAAGAGACAATGGGCGTCTGGACAGACTGGTGAGGAAAGCAGGGTCTGTGGTGGGCATGGAGCTGGAGTCTCTAACTACAATAGCTGAGAGGAGGACCCTGAGCAGGCTGCACTCCATACTGGACAATGACCGCCACCCCCTACACACCATCATCATCAATCAGAGGAGTTTGATCAGCGACAGACTCCGGTCCCTCTCCTGCAGGACAGACAGGCTGCGGAGGTCATTTGTCCCCAGGGCCATACAACTGTATAACAGCACACAGAAGGAGCTGAGCAGCATGGACTGGAGTGCTTGAGCACACACACACACGCGCACACACACAACAAACACACACACACACACACACGCACATGCTGTCCCTGGTGGTGACTACTATACGACTATGGACAGCAATATACTGCACTACCCTGATAACTACTGCACTAAAGGACCCTTCTATAACTACTGCACTAAATGACCCTTCTATAACACTGGACATTTTTTACTGGGACACTGTAATCTATCTACCACAAAGCACCTTATCACGACACTTGTTTACCTCGTGGAATTCTTATTACTGGACAATTTTACTGGGACACTGTAATCTATCTACCACAAAGCACCTTATCACGACACTTGTTTACCTCAAGGAATTCTTATTACCTTACTTATTATCATTACAATGTTTTTTTTTTCCCTCAGTTCAGTGAATGTTGTATTATGCAGACGTGTGCAATAGGCTTGATCTGTTTTTTGCAATGTGTATTATGTGTATTCTACTGGACACCTTAATTTCCTTCGGGATTTATAAAGTTACTCTACTCTACTCTACTAAATAGGCCGGGGGAAGGGGTGGTTACTGTGTGAAGCTGCTGCTGGCAGTTTCACTGCAACCAAAAACCTATGTTTTACATTTTGACGCATAATTTTTTACTTCGCTTGGCATTCTTTTCTTTTAACATTTTCAATCCACCTTTCTCCTTTTTTCGTTTTCTGCTTGTAATATTTCTGTTGAAACTAACAATTCACTCACTCTTCTTTGTTGGCTTTTAGGCCTATGGAATTTATGCTTGACAAATTATCGTCTCCTGCTGTTGTTAGCTGTTAGTCTCACTGTGAGACTAAATTTTGGTTATTGAACAGGGTCGATTGATGGCCGTACAGCACGGTACAGACGGTCGTTCTGGACTTTTCCAGAATGCACAGATTTCCAGTCCACACCTGCCTATAGAGATACGCTATGGAAGTGCTGGAAAGCCGGCAGGCGTGCATGGAGTGAGAGAGAGAGGGTTTCATAAACATAAGGCTCAAGTAAATCTCAATAAGTGTGTGCGTGTAACCTCATACACTGATCGCGTGATTGCGTCTCACGCCACTATTCGGCCTTGTTTTTTAACTCACTCCACCGAAGGCCGAATATGTTTTTTTTGCAATATTCCGCCGAATATATTCGGTTAGCGAATATTCGGTGCATCCTTACATTTGAACAAAGATTGGGCTGAGTTGGAACAGCCTCTCTATCTCCAAAGCTCTAGGACAGGGGTGCTCACTAATTTTTGGCTCGCGAGCTACTTTTAAAACGGCCATGTCACCCCGATCTACTGAGGATGATGATGATGATGATGATGAAGATGACGATAATGATGATGAAGATGATGATGATGATAAATCACTCAGTATGCATTTTAAATGCACCTTTATGCAGTTTGTTTATTATGACCGCCACTAGCAAAGCTAGCGAAAGCGGTCATTATAGTGTTGCCGCGACTTTTTTCCCTTTTTTTTTTTTTTTTTTTGTTTTTTTTGTTTTTTTTTTTTCACAGATTTTCCGTCAACGATTCCCAGGGCACTGGAAGTCTGGGGGACCTGAATCTTGGTAGGCATGTAGCTCTAGGACTTTTTGAGGGACTACAAGCTTTTGGCGCCCAAGGGCCACCCCCCCGCTGTGCCAGTGTCCGTCAAAGAGGGGGAGACCGGCAAAAGTTTTTGCTGAATAACTCAATGAATGTGTTACCCAACAACATGACATTTTTGTGATATGTTGGTGTTACAGAGACATATCAAACCAGCCCACAAACACTCACTTGAAGCATAGCGCCACCTAGTGATATGGGTAAATGCAAAAATTGGGATTTTGAGTTGCCAATATCTTGGACCGAGAAGGGGGAAACTGCGCAAAATATGTCATGCACGATCACCACCAAGACCTCTTAAACCACAGCACATGCCATACAATTTGGTCCATAGGGGACGCTGTAATTGTACAAAATGTCATTTGGCCCATTATCTAGACAATTCTAATGTTTACAACATTTTTTTTTATCGTGAAATCTACTGACCCTCACACATTGAAAACACTGGTCGACGCCCACTTCCAACGAAAACAATTTCCGTGAAATTTAAACATTGCGAAAACGAATCTGATCATCGGCCGTCATAGGCCGTTAATGTGAATCTCACCAAATTTGGTATATGTCATCTAAACACAATGCTGACAAAAAGTTATCAAAGGATTTATCTTGAGATAAATCGTTTCGAAGTTACACGTCAATGAACATTTAACACGTAGCTTAACATTCTTCAAAAGTCCATATCTTGGCTTTTAATTGCTCAAATTTGGTCAAAGTTGACATGCCATCTCTACACAGATTTGTGCTGATGTGTACTAAATTTTGTGACATTTCGTCATAGGGGGCGATGTTTATCGGCGAAGCTAAGTGCCAAAAAACAGTTTTTGTTAAATAGCTCAACAATTTTGCCCAAGACAACGATTTTCTGTTAGTATGTCGGTGTTACAGTGGCGTATCAACCCAGCCCATAAACACTTACTTTAAGCATAGCGCCACCTAGTGATAAGGGTAAATGCAAAAATTGAGATTTTGAGTTGCCAATATCTTGGAACAAGAAGGTGGGAACTGCACAAAATATGTCACGCACTATCAGCACAAAAACCTCTAAAACCACAGCACGTGCCATACAATTTCGTCCATAGGGGGCGCTGTAATTGCACAAAATGTCATTTTCCCTATTATCTAGAGAATGCTAATGTTTATAACCAATTTTTTTTATTGTGAAATCTATTGACGCTCATGCATTGAAAACAGTGGTCGACGCCCACTTCCAACAAAAATAATTTCCGTAAATTTTTAATATTGCGAAAACGAATCTGAACGAACTCGTCATAGGCCGTTCATGTGAATCTCACCAAATTTCGTATATGTCATCTACAGACAATGCTGACAAAAAAAATATCAAAGGATTTATCTTGAGATAAATCGTTTCGAAGTTACACGTCAATGAACATTTAACACGTAGCTTAAAATTCTTCAAAAGTCCATATCTTGGCTTTTAATTGCTCAAATTTGGTCAATGTTGACATGCTATCTCTAAACAGCTTTTTATTCATGTGTACTAAATTTTGTGACATTTCGTCAAAGGGGGCGATGTTTATCGCCGAAGCTAGGTGTCAAAAAACAGTTTTTGTTAAATAATTCATCAACAATTTTGCACAAGACAACGGTTTTGCGTTAGTATGTCGGTGTTACAGAGGCGTCTCGACCCAGCCCATAAACACTCACTTGAAGCATAGCGCCACCTAGTGATATGGGTAAATGCAAAAATTGGGATTTTGAATTGCCAATATCTTGGACTAAGAACGTAGGAACTGCATAAAATATGTCATGCACAATCAACACAAAGACCTCTAAAAGCACAGCACATGCCATAAAATTGGGCCCAGAGGGGCCGCTGTAGTTGTAATTTTGCGTATTCCTTTCACAAATCACTCCTACACACTATACAAACACACACAATGTCATTCATTCAAAACCTACATCCATGCCCACTTCCAGGAAATCATTTCCACACAAATTCTCACCTCACAACACTGCTCTACCACACACTTATCATACCAACAGTTCCCACATTTCAATATACTGCGGCGGTCATACCATGTACCGCTATGCGGTACATCTAGTTGATATAAATGTTGCATTACATATGCAGCATAGTAAAATATATGCATCCATGCATAAACGGTCATGCATGCACAACTTTAATACAACTGTATTATGATATAATGAACGTTTCCAGCACAATTATAATACATTTATATTACTTTCCAATGAACCTTTAGAGCACAACTGTAATACATGGGGAGGCAAAGCAAAGTCCTGAAATCGTTTGTCAAATGTCAGTTTGGGCACACGCCCTCCCTTGTTTCTCCAGCTCCGACGCGAGGTTTCTGAAGTTTCCCAAATCACAGCGCTGTAACTTTGCGGACAGCGATGTCATTTTTAATCTGAATCTGTTAACTGAGCTGATCATGTCGACCACGTTTTTGTCTTTGCCTTGCAGCTTCAAATTAAGTTCGTTCAGCATGTTAGTGAAATCAGTCAAAAACGCCAAGTCTAGCAGCCTCTGGTTGTCACTAAGTTGCTTGTGTTCCGCATGTTAAGTGACACGAAGAAACTCCTGAATCTCGGGACAGAGCTCTCGAAATCGCTGCAAGAATTTCCCCCTACTAAGCCTTTCTCTGTCTCTGTTCGCTTTTCGTCGGGAAGTCACTGTCATAGCTTTTATGAACAGTTCGATAGTGCCTCTCCACATTTCCTTTCTTCGGGATAGCAATGGCAGCTCGACAGATAAGACAAACGCATTTGGAAAGCGACAGGGTGAAAAAAACTCCTCCCATTCCCAATGAAAATCGTATGTTTTCTGTTTCTTACTTGCTCTGGCTGCCAGGCTCATTTTTCTATATCTTCTTTAGTAGACTAGGTGATGCCTGGAACATAGATTCCTCCTCCGTCGTACTGCTCTAAGAAACGCGACGTTGGGACGCAGATTTAAACAGGGTCTGTTGATAGTGATGCTAATCGGGCAGGGCAGGACTTACACCTGCGGGGGTATGATGGCCCACTGCCGGGGTGAGGTGTTGATTGTCCATCGGAATTTCCCGCTTCCCGCACCTATGGGCTAGGTACAAGTTAGAGCACTAGCTAGGACTCATTTTTGTTGCAGTTTTTTAGTAGCCGTTGTAGTTGTTATGGTAACCTAACAAAAAGTTGGAGACAACACGCAATCTACCGACTGGTAGATCGCGATCGACGTAGTGAGCACCCCTGCTCTAGGACTAGTAGTTGGGACAAAAAATGGTTAAACGTTGGAAAATGAAATGAACTACACTTAGGCAGAATAAGCACAGTTAATAAACACTAGGCCACTCAAGAATAGCAGTAAGTGTGTTCCCAGGGCCAAGCACACTTAATAAACACTACGCCACTTAAGAACAGCAGTAAGTGTGCTCCCAGGGCCAAGCACACTTAGACTAATAATTAACACTACTTAAAGAGAACAGTAAGTGCGCTCCCAGGGCCAAGCACACTTAACTAGGAATAGGGTCAGCTAAGAGACTTACGACCAGTACTCAAAACCGAATCTTGTGTGCCTGACAGAAATGACTAATCTTCACCGTCTTTTCAGAACAAATAGCTTACCATTTATTCACTTTATTATGACCGCCGCTAGCGAAGCTAGCGAAAGCGGTCATATTGGAGTTGCTGCAAAATTTTTCCCTTTTTTTTTATTTTTTTTTTTATTTTTATTTATTTTTTTTTGTTTTTTTCACCGATTTTTCGTCAACGATTCCTGGGACACTGAAACTCGGGGAGACATGAATGTTTGTAGGCATGTAGCCCAAGAAGTTTGTGAGCGAATAACGCCTTTTGGTCCCCCAGGGCCACCCCCCCGCTGTGCCAGTGTCCGTTAAAGAGGGGGAGACCGGCAAAAGTTTTTGCTGAATAACTCAATGAACGTTTCACCCAACAACATGACATTTTTGTGATATGTCGGTGTTACAGAGACGTATCGACCCAGCCCATAAACTCTCACTTGAAGCATAGCGCCACCTAGTGATAAGGGTAAATGCAAAAATTGGGATTTTGAGTTGCCAATATCTTGGACCGAGAAGGTGGGAACTGCGCAAAATACGTTATGCACGATCACCACAAAGACCTCTAACACCACAGAACATGCCATAAAATTTGGTCCATAGGGGGCGCTGTAATTGTAGAAAATGTCATTTTGCCTATTATCTAGACAATGCTTACGTTTACAACAATTTTTTTTTTATCGTGAAATCTATTGACCCTCACGCATTGAAAACACTGGTCGACGCCCACTTCCAACGAAAAAAATTTCCGTGAAATTTTAATATTGCGAAAACGAATCTGAACGAACTCGTCATAGGCCGTTCATGTGAATCTCACCAAATTTGGTATATGTCATCTACAGACAATGCTGACAAAAAGTTATCAAAGGATTTATCTTGAGATAAACCGTTCCGAAGTTACACGTCAATGAACATTTAACACGTAGCTTAAAATTTTTCAAATGGCCGTATCTTGGCTAATAATTGCTCAAATTTGGTCAAAGTTGACATTCCATCTCTAAACAGATTTCTTTTCATGTGTACTAAATTTTGTGACATTTCGTCATAGGGGGCGATGTTTATTGGCGAAGCTAGGTGTCAAAAAACAGTTTTTGTTAAATAACTCGCCAACAATTTTGCCCAAGACAACGATTTTGCGTTAGTATGTCGGTGTTACAGAAATGTATCGACCCAGCCAATAAACGCTCACTTGAAGCGTAGCGCCACCTAGTGATATGAGTGAATGCAAAAATTGGGATTTTGAGTTGCCAATATCTTGGACCGAGAAGGTGGGAACTGCGCAAAATACGTCATGCACAATCACCACAAAGACCTCTAACACGACAGAACATGCCATAAAATTTGGTCCATAGGGGGTGCTGTAATTGTAGAAAATGTCATTTTGCCTATTATCTAGACAATGCTTATGTTTACAACAATTTTTTTTTTATCGTGAAATCTATTGACCCTCACGCATTGAAAACACTGGTCGACGCCCACTTCCAACGAAAACAATTTCCGTGAAATTTTAATATTGCGAAAACGGATTTGAACGAACTCGTCATAGGCCGTTCATGTGAATCTCACCAAATTTGGTATATGTCATCTACAGACAATGCTGACAAAAAGTTATCAAAGGATTTATCTTGAGATAAACCGTTCCGAAGTTACACGTCAATGAACATTTAACACGTAGCTTAAAAATCTTCAAATGGCCGTATCTTGGCTTTTAATTGCTCAAATTTGGTCAAAGTTGACATGCCATCTCTAAACAGCTTTCTTTTTATGTGTACTAAATTTTGTGACATTTCGTCATAGGGGGCGATGTTTATTGGCGAAGCTAGGTGTCAAAAAACAGTTTTTGTTAAATAACTCGTCAACAATTTTGCCCAAGACAACGATTTTGTGTTAGTATGTCGGTGTTACAGAGATGTATTGACCCAGCCCATAAACTCTCACTTGAAGCATAGCGCCACCTAGTGATATGGGTAAATGTAAAACTTGGGATTTTAAGTTGCCAATATCTTTGACCGAGAAGGTGGGAACTGCACAAAATACGTCATGCACGATCACAACAAAGACCTCTAACACCACAGAACATGCCATAAAATGTAGTCCATAGGGGGTGCTGTAATTGTAGAAAATGTCATTTTGCCTATTATCTAGAGAATGCTTATGTTTACAACAATTTCTTTTTTATCGTGAAATCTATTGACCCTCGCGCATTGAAAACACTGGTCGACGCCCACTTCCAACAAGAACAATTTCCGTGAAATTTTAATATTGCGAAAACGAATCTGAACGAACTCGTCATAGGCCGTTCATGTGAATCTCACCAAATTTGGTATATGTCATCTACAGACAATGCTGACAAAAAGTTATCAAAGGATTTATCTTGAGATAAACCGTTCCGAAGTTACACGTCAATGAACATTTAACACGTAGCTTAAAATTCTTCAAATGGCCGTATCTTGGCTTTTAATTGCTCAAATTTGGTCAAAGTTGACATGCCATCTCTAAACATCTTTCTTTTCATGTGTACTAAATTTTGTGACATTTCGTCATACGGGGCGATGTTTATCGCCAAAGCCTAGGTGTTGAAAAACAGTTTTTGTTAAATAACTCATCAACAATTTTGCCCAAGACAACGATTTTGTGTTAGTATGTAGGTGTTACAGAGGCATATTGACCCAGCCCATAAACTCTCACTTGAAGCATAGCGCCACCTAGTGATAAGGGTAAATGCAAAAATTGGGATTTTGAGTTGCCAATATCTTGGACCGAGAAGGTGGGAACTGCACAAAATGCATCATGCACGATCACCACAAAGACCTCTAACACCACAGAACATGCCATAAAATTTGGTCCATAGGGGGCGCTGTAATTGTACAAAATCTCATTTTGCCGATTCCTTGCCTTCACAAATCAGTCCTTCACACTACACATTCAAAACCCACATCCATGCCCACTTACAGGAAATCATTTCCACAGAAATTCTCACCTCACAACACTGCTCTATCACACACTCATCACACCAACAGTTCCCACATTTCAATATACTGCGGCGGTCATACCATGTACCGCTATGCGGTACATCTAGTTTATGTAAGTGTTTGAGGGTAGAGTTTGATATCTTTGGAAAGCTCAGGTTCTGCTTTTTTATTTGGTTTGCGTGTTGTATCTGTGGGATGATGGTTCGTGAATAATTTAAATAAGAATGACAGTTCAGAAGAAATGCGTATTATTATTTTGTAGCTATACATTTATACATTTCATCTTCGTTTATAATGCCATTACTTCAGTGCCGGAGGTGTTTGGTACCATCTACCACTCCTGGTCTTTCATTTGATATCCATGTGATGTCATGTCAGTGCGACTGCAGACTTGCCAATAATTTTAAATTGGAGTATTGTGTTCATATAACTATACACAGACTGTACCTGTTCAAGTTTACAATGTTAACAATGTCTTACAATGTCTACAGTTAAGCAGTCTCTGTATGATGCACCATTTTAAAGTTATGTAACAGAGAAGAATAGACACTCAAAGCTCTTCATCTCTACATGCTGCTGTGTTCAAATCTTCAAATGAAAACTGCCTCAGGGAGCTGGAGTGGGGGTAAATGTCGCGTCATCTCATGCTGCATTTACTGCAGTCAGTCAGTGTTCGATGGGGCATAACTTTTCTTTGAATTAAATCCTTCCAACTGGGGTGGCAACAGGGGAGGCAAGGCTGTGTTTTGGGTGGCACTTGACACCCTATGCCACCCCTGTAGAGTCGCCCCTGACGGGATAACCTTGTTTATACCCAAGTGGTGTAGTAAACACAGTGAAGCAAGACAAACTTGTAGTCATTTTCTGTGCCTTATTATTCTCTGTCCCTGTCTGGTGTCATCTCATTTCTGCCTTTTGCCCACAGGTACTTCAAGCACTGCGACGGCAGCATTGTGAACGGCAGCTGGATCGTGTTCTGGTTCGGTCTGTCGGACATTAGGGACTCGTACGAGCTGGTGGAGTATGCCAAGCGAATACCTGACTCTTTCTACAGCCCAGAGCGGACGGGCACGGCCTTGGAGCGCCCAGAGCAGACGGGCACGGAGCGCCCAGAGCAGACGGGCACGGAGCGCCCAGAGCAGACGGGCACGGAGCGCCCAGAGCAGACGGGCACGGAGCGCCCAGAGCAGACGGGGATGGCCTCGGAGCCCCCACCAGGGTCCTGAAGCTGCCTCCTCACCCCTCGGGCCAAACATCTGAAATACAAACTGCACCCCAAAGCAGCACTGAGAGACTCTGTTGACATAAACCAGTCTGACATGTGCACCAACAATTTTAATTTGCCGTTTGTTTAGCCATCACCCTTCAGTTCTCGATGGAGGCTAGAGGGGAAAGGCTTTGCCTCATGCTGCCAGTCAGAGCAGATTACGCTAGCACCAAACAGCTTAATCTAAGGAGATTACACTAGTCCCAAACAGCTTAATCAGAGCAGATTATGCTAGCCCCAAACAGCTTAATCTAAGCAGATTACGCTAGTACCAAACAGCTTAATCAGAGCAGATTATGCTAGCCCCAAACAGCTTAATCTAAGCAGATTACGTGAGTCCCAAACAGCTTAATGAGAGCAGATTACGCTAGCCCAAACAGTTTAACCTAAGTAGATTACGCTAGCCCCAAACAGCTTAATCAGAGCAGATTACGCTAGCCCCAAACATCTAAATCAAAGCAGATTACGCTAGCCCCAAACATCTAAATCAGACCAGATTACGCTAGCCCCAAACAGCTTAATCTAAGAAGATTACGCTAGCCCCAAACAGCTTAATCTAAGCAGATTACGCTAGCCCCAAACAGGATGGGCCAACGTGAAGCTTTTCTAATTAGACACCATAGCCGTGCAATATCCATATCTCTGTTTCGGTATTTCTCAAAGTAAAACCTAAAAAAAAACACAACTTGTGAAAATACTTTCTTAAAAAATACACTAAATAAGTTAGATCACCAATGTTTACAAATAGACATAGACATATCACAACTCCTCTGCAGCTGAAATAGATTAACTAAAAGCTGAAAAAAATCTCATATTTTGCATGTCCTAGATTACTAATGCATGCCAGTGATGCAATTCCCGTGTTAATAGTTGGCTAAAAAGCACACTGATGTGCTGTGCTTTTATATATGGCTGGATAGAATTACCACATCTAAGTTTGGATTGGACCTTCATATTTACATTTTCATTATAATTGTTGCAGTTGCAATAATAAATAAATTATTTTCTAATTCATGTCATCGCTGTGTAATATTCTGGCTCTTCATCTGTATGGCCTGCCTCCAGGGGCAGACTGGCAATCTGTGCGTTCTGGAAAAGTCAAGAACGGCCGTCCGCTCTACGGCCGTCGGTCGGCCCTGTTCAATAACCACATTTAGAGTCTAACAACTAACAACAGCAGGGGGCGATAATTTGTCCATTTGTCAAGCATAAATTCTTAGTACTGTCAGGGGACTGAAAAATCTAATCTAATTAATTACAGTATTTGTAATTAATTCATCTAATTCACCCCGGCAGAGGACCATCAAACCCCCATTAGCGGGCTATCGACCTCTTTCAGGGAGATCCACCAATCACTAGGCATGTGTAGGACAGCAGCAATGTAACGTGTGCACCCGACAACCTCTGCGGGCATCAAATCGTGATTCGTTGTCATTCCATTGTCCTGCCCGATTAGCATAGCTATCAGTAGACCCTGCTCTTGTGCTCACCTACTCTTTAGTAATGCCCCCCAACGTCAGGACTTCTCTTTTGTTGTTGGACTTTATTTCTGTCTTGGACGTGTCCGGATCCCAACATCCATCTCTTGTGCCATTTATGAACATTCTGTGCGTCCATGAGAGAGTAAATTTTGCTATCATAATTATGACCGCCGCTAGCGAAGCTAGCGAAAGCGGTCATTATGGAGTTGCCGCGACCTTTTTCCCTTTTTTTTTTTTTCTTTTTTTCAGTGAATGTCCGTCAACGATTCCCGGGAACACTGAAACTCGGGGGGACATGAATCTTTGTAGGCATGTAGCCCTAGAACATTTAGAGCGAATAGAAGCTTTTGGTCCCCCGGGGCCACCCCCCCGCTGTGCCAGCGTACGTCAAAGAGGGGGAGACCGGCAAAAGTTTTTGCTGAATAGCTCAGTGAACGTTTCACCCAACAACATAACATTTTTGTGATATGTCGGTGTTACAGAGACGTATCGACCCAGGCAATAAACGCTCACTTGAAGCATAGCGCCACCTGGTGATATGGGTAAATGCAAAAATTGGGATATTGAGTTGCCAATATCAAAGGATTTATCTTGAGATAAACCGTTCCGAAGTTACACGTCAATGAACATTTAATACGTAGCTTAAAATTCTTCAAATGGCCGTATCTTGGCTTTTAATTGCTCAAATTTGGTCAAAGTTGACAGGCCATCTCTAAGCAGCTTTCTTTCCATGTGTACTAAATTTTGTGACATTTCGTCATAGGGGGCGATGTTTATCGCCGAAGCTAGGTTTTGAAAAACAGTTTTTGTTAAATAACTCGTCAACAATTTTGCCCAAGACAACGATTTTGTGTTAGTATGTCGGTGTTACCGAGATGTATCGACACAGCCCATAAACTCTCACTTCAAGCATAGCGCCACCTAATGATATGGGTAAATGCAAAAATTGGGATTTTGAGTTGCCAATATCTTGGACCGAGAAGGTGGGAACTGAGCAAAATGTGTCATGCATGATCACCACAAAGACCTCTAACACCACAGAACGTGCCATAAAATTTGGTCCATAGGGGGCGCTGTAATTGTAAAAAATGTAATTTTGCCTATGATCTAGAGAATGCTTACGTTTACAACAATTTTTTTTTTATCGTGAAATCTATTGACCCTCACGCATTGAAAACACGGGTCGACGCCCATCTCCAACGAGAACAATTTCCGTGAAATTTTAATATTGCGAAAACGAATCTGAACGAACTCGTCATAGGCCGTTCATGTGAATCTCACCAAATTTGGTATATGTCATCTACAGACAATGCTGACAAAAAGTTATCAAAAGATTTATCTTGAGATAAACCGTTCCGAAGTTACACGTCAATGAACATTTAACACCTAGCTTAAAATTCTTCAAATGGCCGTATCTTGGCTTTTAATTGCTCAAATTTGGTCAAAGTTGACAGGCCATCTCTAAGCAGCTTTCTTTTCATGTGTACTAAATTTTGTTACATTTCGTCATAGGGGGCGATGTTTATCGCCGAAGCTAGGTTTTGAAAAACAGTTTTTGTTAAATAACTCGTCAACAATTTTGCCCAAGACAACGATTTTGTGTTAGTATGTCGGTGTTACCGAGATGTATCGACCCAGCCCATAAACTCTCACTTCAAGCATAGCGCCACCTAATGATATGGGTAAATGCAAAAATTGGGATTTTGAGTTGACAATATCTTGGACCGAGAAGGTGGGAACTGAGCAAAATGCGTCATGCACGATCACCACAAAGACCTCTAACACCACAGAACGTGCCATAAAATTTGGTCCATAGGGGGCGCTGTAATTGTAAAAAATGTAATTTTGCTTATTATCTAGAGAATGCTTACGTTTACAACAATTTTTTTTTTATCGTGAAATCTATTGACCCTCACGCATTGAAAACACTGGTCGACGCCCATCTCCAACGAGAACAATTTCCGTGAAATTTTAATATTGCGAAAACGAATCTGAACGAACTCGTCATAGGCCGTTCATGTGAATCTCACCAAATTTGGTATATGTCATCTACAGACAATGCTGACAAAAAGTTATCAAAAGATTTATCTTGAGATAAACCGTTCCGAAGTTACACGTCAATGAACATTTAACACGTAGCTTAAAATTCTTCAAATGGCCGTATCTTGGCTTTTAATTGCTCAAATTTTGTCAAAGTTGACAGGCCATCTGTAAACAGCTTTCTTTTCATGTGTACTAAATTCTGTGACATTTCGTCATAGGGGGCGATGTTTATTGGCGAAGCTAGGTGTCAAAAAACAGTTTTTGTTAAAAAACACGTCAACAATTTTGCCCAAGACAACGATTTTGTGTTAGTATGTCGGTGTTACCGAGATGTATCGACCCAGCCCATAAACTCTCACTTCAAGCATAGCGCCACCTAATGATATGGGTAAATGCAAAAATTGGGATTTTGAGTTGCCAATATCTTGGACCGAGAAGGTGGGAACTGAGCAAAATGCGTCATGCACGATCACCACAAAGACCTCTAACACCACAGAACGTGCCATAAAATTTGGTCCATAGGGGGCGCTGTAATTGTAAAAAATGTAATTTTGCTTATTATCTAGAGAATGCTTACGTTTACAACAATTTTTTTTTATCGTGAAATCTATTGACCCTCACGCATTGAAAACACTGGTCGACGCCCATCTCCAACGAGAACAATTTCCGTGAAATTTTAATATTGCGAAAACGAATCTGAACGAACTCGTCATAGGCCGTTCATGTGAATCTCACCAAATTTGGTATATGTCATCTACAGACAATGCTGACAAAAAGTTATCAAAAGATTTATCTTGAGATAAACCGTTCCGAAGTTACACGTCAATGAACATTTAACACGTAGCTTAAAATTCTTCAAATGGCCGTATCTTGGCTTTTAATTGCTCAAATTTTGTCAAAGTTGACAGGCCATCTGTAAACAGCTTTCTTTTCATGTGTACTAAATTCTGTGACATTTCGTCATAGGGGGCGATGTTTATTGGCGAAGCTAGGTGTCAAAAAACAGTTTTTCTTAAAAAACACGTCAACAATTTTGCCCAAGACAACGATTTTGTGTTAGTATGTCGGTGTTACAGAGATGTATCGACCCAGCCCATAAACTCTCACTTCAAGCATAGCGCCACCTAATGATATGGGTTAACGCAAAAATTGGGATTTTGAGTTGCCAATATCTTGGACCGAGAAGGTGGGAACTGAGCAAAATACGTCATGCACGATCACCACAAAGACCTCTAACACCACAGATCGTGCCATAAAATGTGGTCCATAGGGGGCGCTGTAATTGTAAAAAATGTAATTTTGCCTATTATCTAGAGAATGCTTACGTTTACAACATTTTTTTTTTATCGTGAAATCTATTGACCCTCACGCATTGAAAACACTGGTCGACGCCCACTTCCAACGAGAACAATTTCCGTGAAATTTTAATATTGCGAAAACGAATCTGAATGAACTCGTCATAGGCCGTTCATGTGAATCTCACCAAATTTGGTATATGTCATCTACAGACAATGCTGACAAAAAGTTACCAAAATATTTATCTTGAGATAAACCGTTCCGAAGTTACACGTCAATGAACATTTAACACGTAGCTTAAAATTCTTCAAATGGCCGTATCTTGGCTTTTAATTGCTCAAATTTTGTCAAAGTTGACAGGCCATCTGTAAACAGCTTTCTTTTCATGTGTACTAAATTCTGTGACATTTCGTCATAGGGGGCGATGTTTATTGGCGAAGCTAGGTGTCAAAAAACAGTTTTTGTTAAAAAACACGTCAACAATTTTGCCCAAGACAACGATTTTGTGTTAGTATGTCGGTGTTACCGAGATGTATTGACCCAGCCCATAAACTCTCACTTCAAGCATAGCGCCACCTAATGATATGGGTAAATGCAAAAATTGGGATTTTGAGTTGCCAATATCTTGGACCGAGAAGGTGGGAACTGAGCAAAATGCGTCATGCACGATCACCACAAAGACCTCTAACACCACAGAACGTGCCATAAAATTTGGTCCATAGGGGGCGCTGTAATTGTAAAAAATGTAATTTTGCTTATTATCTAGAGAATGCTTACGTTTACAACAATTTTTTTTTTATCGTGAAATCTATTGACCCTCACGCATTGAAAACACTGGTCGACGCCCATCTCCAACGAGAACAATTTCCGTGAAATTTTAATATTGCGAAAACGAATCTGAACGAACTCGTCATAGGCCGTTCATGTGAATCTCACCAAATTTGGTATATGTCATCTACAGACAATGCTGACAAAAAGTTACCAAAATATTTATCTTGAGATAAACCGTTCCGAAGTTACACGTCAATGAACATTTAACACGTAGCTTAAAATTCTTCAAATGGCCGTATCTTGGCTTTTAATTGCTCAAATTTGGTCAAAGTCGACATGCCATCTCTAAACAGCTTTCTTTTCATGTGTGCAAAATTTTGTGACATTTCGTCATAGGGGGCGATGTTTATCGCCAAAGGTAGGTTTTGAAAAACAGTTTTTGTTAAATAACTCGTCAACAATTTTGCCCAAGACAACGATTTTGTGTTAGTATGTCGGTGTTACAGAGATGTATCGACCCAGCCCATAAACTCTCACTTGAAGCATAGCGCCACCTAGTGATATAGGTAAATGCAAAAATTGGGATTTTGAGTTGCCAATATCTTGGACCGAGAAGGTGGGAACTGCGCAAAATGCGTCATGCACGATCACCACAAAGACCTCTAATGTTCCACAGAACATGCCATAAAATTTGGTCCATAGGGGGCGCTGTAATTGTAGAAAATGTAATTTTGCCTATTATCTAAAGAATGCTTACGTTTACAACAAAAAAAAATTTTATCGTCCGAGAAAGTGTGAACTGCACAAAATACGTCATGCATGTGTATTTTGTGCATCTTTGTTCAGGGCCATAATGGGCCCTGTAAAAATACAACCTTTGTGTATGCAAATCCTCTTGTATGCATTCCCTTTAGTTATTCCTTGTTTCCTTGTGGGGATTCCATTTTGAAGCTTTGTAAGTGGTTGCACCAATTCAGCGTTATTCCATCAGAGTTTACAGTAGGGATGCAGTGGTACAGTGTGCCCACGGTTCGGTTTACATTGCGGTTTTGGCCCACGGTAATGGTACCTTTATACACTTTATTCTAACACATTAGTTTGCTTAGTCATACGAGTTTGTTTGCTAAGTCCCAGAGTGTAGTTGGTCTGTGGAAATTTAAAAGACACTTCATCCGTAATGCATCTCAGTTTATATGGGAGTGACGAAGTAAAAAAAAAAGCAGTCTACTTCCTCCTTGCTTGCCTGACAGTGCTCCTGGTGATTTACATAATGCCTCCTGCCTCACAGGATCGTCCTCACCACAGTCCAAGTGTAACAACAACTCATTGGCATCGGCTCAGGTAGTACACTGTTTATGATTTAAATAACTTTTGAAACGGCTTCAGCTAATATGATTTGTTATCTCAGTTCTTAAACAACTGTGTCTCTGTAGGATAGGAAGTGTTGTGTTTATTTGAAGGCAATATTTTAAGGACCTGTTGGTGATAGATGCAGGCAACTTTCGATTGTCTGCTGGTGTTAATTTCCTAGTTGCCTGTTTTCTTGCTTATGTAGTTTTCCTCTTCTTGTAAAGAGAAAGAAAATGACTAGTGCTAGTGACATGTTTAATTTATCACCTACTGACTGATAATAATGCAGACATGTATACTCTGAATACTTCAGAAAATCATGACAAAATGGTTTATGTAAATATTCAACAAATACAGTAGCCTAATTCAACACCTCTGTAGATGTGAGATGGAAAAATAAAACATGGCAAAGCGTGGAAATGGAAATGGGTACCTGACATGATATATAAAGGAATATAAAATGGCATGAATCACTTTTGCGTGATCATTAATCAGGCTTGGTTATCTCGGGCGTGGTGCATGTCCTCATTTAAGCAACCCTCCACTTCTCTCTTATGGCTTTAACAAGAGATCAAGCCTGTTTAACTTAATATATAAATTCTAAATCTGCCTTAAAAATGTGAGTAAAAGCAATTTAAGATAAGTTTAGTTTAAGCTCAGAGATGTAAGTTAAACAAGTTGGTAAACTAATGATCAATAGGTCTTTAAACTTGATAGTAAGATGTAATACTGTAGTACAATTTTAGATAATATCTACATTATTTGTTATTTTAAACTAGAATGTTGCCGTTAAAATATCGTTCTTCAGTGTGGACGTCCGTATCGCTGTAGTTGTCGTTATCGTTATAGTTCTAGGTGTGAACAAACCTTAATACCCCACACTACCCAGATAGCAAACATTTTGGCTGTGGTTTGGCCAGGGGCGGTTTTAGGGATTCTGAGGCCCTGTGCAAAGAACAGTTTTGAGGCCCTACCCAGCCGGCGTTTTGGGTGACCGAAAACGATACTTTTTGAGAACGGGTTCCAAAGTGAGAAAGTCTGACAACGCCGCCGTTTTGTTCTCGTGTGGACAGGCAAAACGCATCCTTTTGAAAACGATGACGTCGTCGTCCATTCACCTTGCGCTGCACATATAACAACTTCAAACTTTTACAAACTGGTTGCTGTCGAATAAATTGTGATTTGATTAGCTTGTACTGTAGGCTGGCTGTTGTGCAATTGTCTCTATCCTTTGCCATTAAACTGTCTGTATGTGCTATACAAATACTTCTTGTAGGCTTTCATTATTCTTAATTAATTAAAGAGCAACTGTCGCTGCCTTCAGCTCCCCTCAGTAACAACACGCATTGCTAAAATCAACATATGACATGTTTTAAGCGAATAATTGCGCAGTTGTCTCAAGTTTATTTGCAGCTCCATCTATTTTTTCATGTTCTGCTCCGTATCGCTTAAATGGGTCAATTTAACGACGTGACATCTCACAACAGCGTCAAACTTTTACAAACAGGTTGTTGTGAACGTAGGGGTAAAAATCGTCTGCAGTGTAGGCTATGTGTAATGCAACTGTTTCTACCTTCTGACATTGAACTACAGGATGTTTTTTGTATTCATCGCTAGTTCAGCCCAACAAACGCTTTTCACGTTATGCTTTTTAAATAGGGCAACTGTCGCTGCATCCGACCCATCTAAACTAGAACGCACATTGCTAAAATCAACATACATTACATGTTTAAAGTGAATCATTGCGCTTCTGATCATGCCCCTCAAGCTGGGACAGAACACCTTCTGCAATGACAACGCAGACGCCAGAGCCAGAGCGAAGCCGGACAGTCGTGTGTGAGAGTACACGCATTGAGAATATAATATAATATGCCTGCTCTCAACCCGAATGATGCATAATATTAATATTGCTTTTATTACTATCATAGCAGTGACGACGAGGCCCCTGATTGGACGAGGCCTCGGGCAAATGCCTATGTTTGCCCAATGCAAAAACCGCCTATGGGTTTGGCATACATCTGGCATTTTTTGGATTTATTTTGGCACAGCATTAAGGCTTTGGCCAAACTTTGGCATGCTTATGGTTTATCATAAAAGACTAAAAGGCGCCAATGATACAGCTGAGTTATGGCATGTGTCTGGTTAGCCAAAGCCATGGCATTTGGCTTTATTGTGGTGTGATTATGGCTTACCACAATACATCAAAAGGCGCCAGTGATAAGTCATCATTTGGCTGTACTCACATTACATTTGTCGGTAATGTAGTGTAACGCATTACTGTTATAAGTTCATTAATCACACTACAGTTACTAATAGTGTATATGCTGATTCCTGAACTTCCCCAGTGAACAGTCTGATCACAGATATCTGAGGCGGATTCCCGGACCCTCCCCCAAAATCCTCAGGTGCAGACTTGCACAATAGTCTGGAGATGTCCACATGCAACTGTCCTTGATTGTTAAATACGGGGAAATGGCTAAGCCGTCTAACGTTCAGGGGTGGCGATAAGTTCATTGTTTTTAATATGTTGAGAGACGTTGTCGAGATGCAGAAATGCAGAAGGGAGACGCAGTGAGGATTTTTGTTTATGCCGTGTCGTGTTTTGCACCGAGATGTGGGGCCGGTTGCGCAGCAGAATCAGAAACCTGGCTTAACAAGTTCAGGTAAAAAATGAATGAAATGATTGACATTTTGCTAGGAACTTTTTTTAAATATGGTACCTGTTAAAATATGGTGTTAACTTTCAGTAAGGACAGAGAAAGGTAGGCCTACTGAAGAGCAGGATATCCAATTCCTAACTGTTAGATATGAGAGAAGCACGGTTAAAGCACAGTCATTGTGCTGTCTGTAGCCAGTATCAGTGCAATACTTATACGACCCTGTACAGTGGTCTATAGATTTTCAACAACTTTGTGGTGTAGCCTGTTTTCGTTAAAGGGCCACTTGTCTTACATCTTGCTCATTGCAATAGGAATGTATGTGTTTTGCTCTCATTTCAGAGAGATTTGGCTGGAATGAGGGGATTTGGGAGATTTTGTTCTAGGTGTGAACGAACCTTAATACCCCACACTAATATACAGGAATGTGTCACAGCCTGCTAGTGTGTGCAAGCTCTGGCCATCCTACTGCCAGCAGTCACCAGTAATCACCATGTGAGCAACTGGGCAACTATCCAAACTGTCCCCCACTTTCCCACCTGTTGTTCCCACTTCAAACGGTATTTAAATAGGTAATATTGGACTGTAGAGGGGCAATGGACTCTTACAAGGACACTTATCTGGGCTAGCACTGCAATCTTTCATTTCCACAGTGTCTTACAGGTGCCTGTCTTATCTCTTATCGACTGGAATATTCTGAAACAATCACAGGTGTCATGCTGTTCCCGTCATAGTCCCCACCTCCTACTGCCATGGTGCACCTGCAAAACACAAAAAACACTTGTGTAACTAACAGGTTGGTTGCATAGGCTACTTAAGACAACACGCAACAGAAAATCTTCCCTGTTGAACTGGTTTCATGTGTCATCTAGGAGTTCCCAAACTTTTCAGACCGCGACCCGCAGTTTTAGGCTGCTAACGACCGCTCTCTATCGCTCTCTCTATCGTGCTCTCTCTCTCTCCCCCCTCCCTCCCTCATAATGTGGCTCTTTTATGCTCGCAGGGCAGTAGAGCAAAAACAAAACTGAACACAATATCTGAGCTAGTGTATTTTATTGCCAAACTCACGAGCGAAAACAAATAGGCAACATCCCATCATAACTTATATAAAATGGTGAGCATGTGGACATATAACGACCAAGCAAGTAACATGGAACAGTCATAAAGTTATGTATGCAAAAAAACTCAGTGTGGTGGATGGACGCCGTTTCATTAGGCTTTATTTTGGGAGATGGCGGGAGACAGTCTCAGAGAGAGGCACTTGTTCCAGCTCCGCGGCCAGTTTAACCCCGTGCATAATCCCACTCGCTATTGCTGCTGGTTTTGTTAAAGTTTCCCCAATCGTGTGTGGCTTTATTGTCTGTGCAATTAAATATGCCACCTCACACGAAGCCTTCTGCGCCTTTGTAGAGATAGTTGTTTGCTTAGTGAGGGCTTTCTTCTGCTCCCCTTAAGGCAGGGGTGTTCAAACTTTTTGCCAGGGGGGCCGGATTTGGGGAGGTGAACATGTGTGAGGCAGTGGCAGCTGGTAGCCTTTCAAACAGGGGAGGCTGGTCAGTTAGGCAGATAAAAGTCAATTATGGCCCACCCCCTTGCCTCCGAGTCACCCCACTTTGGGCTGGGTCTCCGGTCCAGAAATTGCCCCACACACTGTACATTGTCATCCGAGTGTCACCTGGGTTCCTGGCCCAGTACTGGCCCACCTACTGTGAAATTACACGTTCTTTTGGCCCAGTACTAAGTATTGGCCAACACACTGAAATGACTTATTGGTTCTATTGGCCCAGGACTGGCCCAGCAAGCCCACAAATTGTGAAGTGACTCTTATTGTTTCCTCAATATACTGTGACATCTTATTACAAAATTATTTAGTCTATTTCTGTTAATATTTTGTATGTGGGATATATTTTAAACTGTTAATAGTAAGGCCTATGTTGCTTTATGCAGAAGAACCACCACCATTGCAATGTTATGTATAAGAAAATACTGCCCTCCTTTCTTTTTTTCAAAAAAACTGTCTGTTACCCAGTCATACCAGCTGGGCGTCTTCTCTAGGCACTCTCGATGGCAAGTAGATCGGGTTGCTAGTAAGCTTTACCCCATTGTGCTACAGCTGCACCTGCAGTTAGCCAGTTGACCTTGTCATACTAGGAGAGCTGAAAACAACGATGATTTCCCCCTACCATTTTAACTAAATCAATGTTAGGCGTTGGTCTGCCCTGCTGTTTGATTCAGATTTTCTCTTTGTAAGGAAGACTACCAAATGTTTGCTTAAATCAAATCAAAAATGCTAGCCGCCATAATGCACAGCTTTCTTGCTAGCTGGCTAATTTCCCCCCTCTACAGGCTATAATAAACGAACTTTTCAAACTGAAATGAAAACAAGTAGCTGCTATCAAACTTAATAACACTATATTTACACTTTATTTACAAAATTATGTACAAAGACACTAGTGAATGGTAGGCAAAACGAATGGAGATTTCTCACCACTTCCCTATTTATGGTACTGACTGACTGAGCAGCATGAAATCCACCGCCGATATTTTTAAAGAAGCTGTCAATAAATATAAAAATCCGCCCGCTTTAACAGTTCCTCCAATCACCACACAGAGCCTCAGCCTCCTCTAGGAAACAGTTTAGCCCGCCCTCTCCATTCACTCCCAGTGAGTCCGAGCATCCCTGGAAGTGACGATTTTTTTCAGCGTTTGTCCAATAAACGTCTAAGTTTTCGCACTGAAAGAGTGCCAAAAGTGCCATTGAAGTCCAGTGAGGCTGGACTGGATCACGTTGTCAAAATAAATAAATAAATAAAACGTGAAAAGTCATTGCTGAACGATTTTGTCTTGAACACATTATACAATGCTGGAGATGAAATACCAATGTAAATACAGTGTAGTAAATATAGTACAACATAGTAGTAGTAAACTATTTTCTTCATGATTTTTAGAGGAGGCTGAGCCTCCCTTGTTGTCTTAGAGCAATCGCCTCTGGTGTGAGGGCCAACCATTATAACAACACAATAATAACATAATAGGAATAACAATAATAATATTAATACTACTACTAATAATAACAATATGCAAATGAAGTACTAGAACTATAGAACTAGTACTATAGAATAGGTCTATATAGCATAGTTTCTATGTAGGTCTACTCACATAGAACACAAATGAAAATGTGTGTTTACCAAAATTACTGTGCATTTTATATTTGAAGACCAGTAGTAAAATGAAGAAAAAGACTGAAAAAAACAGTAGGCCTATTGATATATTCACTGTTATACATAGCACTGTACAGTATACTGTATAGAAAATAGCACTAACAGTTATCTTATTCAGAAGTACAAACTACTGAGAGTTTTGATCACAGTTACCCACACATTTTAGAATTTATTTAGCCTACCCCAGAAGACTAAACAAATAACTCTCCTGCACGAATGTGATGGGTGGTACTGAGATTTCGATTGCGGCAAAAATGCTAAGGCTTGCTCAAACTCAATGGTTTTGGTGCGCAAGATGTCACGCAAGTGTGAGTCACTTAGTCTTGTCCTCACGGTCCTCTTGTTAAAGTTCAAAAGTGAGAATGTCTTCTCGCACAGGTATGTCGAGCGAAATAAGCTCAGCATTTTCGTGGCAAATGTCCGAATCTCTTGGAACCTGTCTTTATCCAGCTGGTGTCGGCTCCGACAGCCTGTGTCACACTGCCGTTCAATGAGCATTGCAACCGCTTCTGTGCCTGACATTGTAATTGCCTGTTCCACAACATATGTGAGTTTCACAAATACAATTTTCTCCCGGAGTGAAACATCACGGAAAACCGCGTCCATTCTCATCCTGGCTAGGGTGACCACCTGCTAATAAGCCCAAGGGGGGGGGGGATAATGGCTCGGCACAGCGGCACCCCCACCCCGCGGGCAGACTCACTGGTTTAGCCATTTTTAGCACATTCCACCTTACATGTAATAATGCCCTATTCCCCTAAACATGTGTACTTGCTGATGTATGCTCATGAATAGGCCACCCAATGTGTATTTTTATCTAAATAAAGATTCATAATATTTTGACCGTTCAGTGAATTGACAGATGTACATCCACTAACTATTTACTTAAGATATTTAATTTTGTTTATTTGCCATTACAATTTATTTAATTCAAATAAATCATATATGAAATTGAGTCTGAGGATTCACTGGCATTGCAGTGCATCAACACAGCAGGAACAGTCACAATCTCCACTCACGTTTCAGTGGATTAACAGGAATTGTAGTGGCTCAACACCACAGAGGTTCACGGAACGGGTCTTTACCAAGGTGCTCGTATGAGTCTGTGTGTGCAGGGGGGTGGGTCTGTCCTTTCCTAAGGCACATGTATCTCCTGATGTGTATGTGTAGTCGATTTACTGTGTTGCTCTACGCCTCTAGAAGGCTAGTAACACCTGTGCCGGGGGAAAGGGACCGAGCTTTGGGCGGGGTTGGATTTCTTAGATGCAATTTCCTCCATTCTCCATTACATTACATTACACTTGGCAGACGCTTTTATCCAAAACTACTTACAATAGAGGACATAATCACAGCGTACAACACTTGCAGATACAAAGTGCACAGGAGATATACAGAGCAATAAGTGCAAATACCAACTGGGGTTATTTATTTATTTATTTATTTATTTATTTATTTATTTATTTATTTATTTATTTATTTATTTATTTTTTAAGTGCATTAGTAAAGGGTCAAGCACACACACAACATGCCCTTGAGTCAATCCCGGGTCTGCGCCAGCTCAGGCATTAGTGCAGTAAGTAGTCGTGGAAGAGGAGAGTCTTTACATGCTTCTTGAAGGTTGAGAGAGATGATGCTAGTCTTGTAGCTTCTGGAAGTTTGTTCCACCACTGAGGGACAATTACAGAAAACAGTTTTGCCTGGTAACGCTTAGAGCGAGCAGGGGGCACGGCTTGTCAGTTTGTGTTGGAGGAGCGCAGCTCTCTGGCAGGAACATACAGCCTTAGTATTTCCTTTAGATAAGCTGGTGCTGATCCTGAGATGGTTTTGTATGCAAGGGTCAGGGCCTTGTGCTTGAACCGGGCAGCCACAGGTAGCCAGTGCAACTGGATAAATAGAGGAGTAACATGGGCCCTTTTGGGTTGAGTGTATACCAAGCGTGCTGCTGCATTCTGCACCATCTGCAGTGGTTTTATTGCACAAGCAGGTAGACCAGCAAGGAGGGTGTTGCAGTAATCCAGGCGGGAGATAACCATGGCCTGAACTAGAAGTTGCGCTGCATGTTGGGTCAGGTAGAGTCGGATTTTCTGTATGTTGTACAGCATGAATCGGCAAGTCCGGGCGACTGATGCAATATGGTTGACAGATGGTCAGCGATCATAACGCCAAGGTTTTTGGCGACTTTGTTTTGGCGACTCTGCCACTGGGCCCACAGTGGCAGAGTCCATCATGAGGTTGATGTTGTGATAAATTGACTCTTTAGCTGGGATGACTAGGAGTTCAGTCTTGGACAGGTTCAACTGTAGGTGGTGATCCTTCATCCATGTTGATAGGTCCCTGAGGCAGGCTGAGATGCGTGCCGAAACCGTGGAGTCATCTGGCTGGAATGACAGGTACATCTGGGTATCATCGGCACAGCAGTGATAAGAGAGCCCATGTGTTTGAATGACATGTCCCAGGGAGGTGGTGTACATTGCGAACCAGTGTTTATGCCGCTAATGTTTACAACCAATTTTTTTTTTGGTATATGTCATCTACAGACAATGCTGACAAAAAGAATTTATCTTGAGATAAACCGTTTCGAAGTTACATGTCAATGAACATTTACCACAAAGCTTAAAATTCTTCAAAAGTCCATATCTTGGCTTCTAATTGCTCAAATGTGGTCAAAGTTGACATTCCAACTCTAAACAGCTTTCTTTTTATGTGTACTAAATTTTGTGACATTTCGTCAAAGGGGGCGATGTTTATTGTCGAAACTAGGTGTCGAAAAACTCAACAATTTTGCCCAAGACAACGATTTTGTGTTAGTATGTCGGTGTTACAGAGGCGTATCGACCCAGCCTGTAAACACTCACTTGAAGCATAGCGCCACCTAGTGATATGAGTAAAAGCAAAAATTGGGATTTCGAGTTGCCAATATCTTGGACCGAGGAGGTGGGAACTGCAAACTAGAAAATATGTCATGCACGATCAGCACAAAAACCTCTAAAAGCACAGCACATGCCATAAATTTTGATCCATAGGGGGCGCTGTAATTGTACAAAATCTCATTTTGCCTATTTCTTTCACAAATCACTCCTACACACTACACAAACACACACAATGTCATTAATTCAAAACCCACATCCATACCCACTTCCAGGAAATAATTTCCGCACAATTTCTCACCTCACAACACTGCTCTACCACACATTCATCATACCAACAGTTCCCACATTTCAGTACACTGCGGCGGTCATACCATGTACCGCAATGCAGTACATCTACTTCAGGGTCATTCCGTGTCAAATTGAACGATGGCCGACAGTCACCCTCTCCAAAAAATCTGAAAAAAAATCACAGCTGTTTGTACATCCAACCTATGTATAAATCTTAAATATTAAGTCTGTATCACTAATAGCTCCAAAACTACAGCCCTTTGAAATTTCAGGTCATTTTGGGAATTCTGGTGAACAAGCCTTTTGCCCAACTTCCGACATTGCTGGCTCTTTTAGTATTCCACACACATTAGTGTAACTATGTGAAAAGAAATGCATTTTCCTGTAGAATTCAAAAATCAAATCAGATCAGATGTACCTTGTGTAATTTTATAATACAATACATTATAATACAAACACAAAAGGACCATAAACAGGAATGCTATAACTTTAAAGAGTAACATAAACAGTAACAATATGCTATGCAAACATCAAGAATGTGAAAACTAAGATCTCATATTTTCCAATGTTTAAATTTAAGATGTGCATAATACTTTGTGATCATGAGTGTGAATGTCTGTGTCTTGCGTTTCATTACTTTAAAAATATGAGATCTTAGTTTTCACATTCTTGGTGTTTGCATAGCATATAATATGTTACTGTTTATGATCTTTAAAGTGATAGCATTCCTGTTTATGGTCCTTTTGTGTTTGTATTATAATGCCATTTTTTCAGTTTTGCCTTGCTTTTTGTGTGCTGTACAACAAAACCCTGCTCAAAAATGACCTTGACAGTGCAATTGGTTTAATTATAACACAAAGTTTGTTTGGCAGCTTTTCCTGTAAATGACATGCTACCCTGTCATTGACTTCCATTGTATTAAAAGAGCACAACATGTGGTGGAAAGAGGTACTGCTGATCAATCCAACTCCATGGAATTACTGACAGTTTTTTCCTCAAACATCATATCTCAATAAAGAGGCTCAGCAACAAATCCAAATTTTGGACAAATGATCCTCACCTACAGGATGATTGTGGAAAAATGTTTAAAAAATCCTGTGAACTGTCCACATGGTGAAATGACAAGATGAAAACAGCCTTTTTGAAAATTAAGCCTAACTTCAAGAAAATACACTGACCATATGAAAACAATATCAACAAAGGTTAATGCGTAGGCATGACATTATAATCCGTATGTGACTGGGAAAAATAATCTGATAAATTTGGGTGCCATACTTTTTGAACTAGAAGCCCTCAAAAGTGGTGGTGTCATTTCACATATTGAATCTATAGCCATTTTCACAGCTTTGGAGAGGAAGAATTACACAAGGTACATCTGATCTGATTTGATTTTTGAATTCTACAGGAAAATGCATTTCTTTTCACATAGTTACACTAATGTGTGTGGAATACTAAAAGAGCCAGCAATGTCGGAAGTTGGGCAAAAGGCTTGTTCACCAGAATTCCCAAAATGACCTGAAATTTCAAAGGGCTGTAGTTTTGGAGCTATTAGTGATACAGACTTAATATTTAAGATTTATACATAGGTTGGATGTACAAACAGCTGTGATTTTTTTCAGATTTTTTGGAGAGGGTGACTGTCGGCCATCGTTCAATTTGACACGGAATGACCCTTCAGAATGCAACAGCTGTACATGAAGTAACACCATTTGTCTGTGTGTCTCCCTGGCTGCATGCAGGCTGGAAAATGCCAACCAACAAGTGGAAGAAGGCTTTTGTGGTGCTAGTTTTGGCCGAGGCTCTCCTTGCTTTATTCCTCTTGTGGAAATGCACTACAATTTCAAACATCCTTTTGATAAGGTAGTCTGCTTCATTTTGGCCATGTGCATGGTATCAATGCCATTTTGTTTCATCCATGCCATCCCTGCAGCCTTATCACATAAACATCACAAATGCTCAGTATACTCATAGCTACATTTATGTATGTTGTTACTGACTGTACACAAACACACAAGTACAGAAAGTCTGCCCACATTTTAGATGTATTTGTGATAGTAGAGATCACAGTATGTCTAGAGAAAAATAACAAACTTTTTTTTAAAGCTATGCATTTTTGATTTGTTTTGTAAACACAGTGGAGACAGTGAAGTGGTGGTTGAAGGGAAAGAAAGTGTTCACACTGAAAAAATCAAGAAGACGAGGTAATCCTGTTCATTCTTTCTATTGATGTCATGCGTAGCAGAATATCTGTTTTTTTTTGTTTGCTCAATGCTTCCCTGCTGTTTGCTCTCCAACCGTTTAGTTTCTCCGGTTAATCAGGTCAGTTTAGTTTGAAGTTTTTTTCAATCCTCATAAGATTGCTAGAAAAAATGCTGTTGATGTTTGATGGTAATAAAATCAGTCAGCAATGTCATGTTTGCAGCTTTCTACATTCCACCCAAAACTGAACAGTGCATATATTAGATTGCTGGTGGGAATTACACTTGGGGTTATCCAGCATTTGTTTGGCCATCCAAATTTGGAGATGATCAAGGTTCTTAGGGTTCTTGTGAAACTAACAAAATGACCAAAACTAAAATTGAAAAAAATATAGGTAGCAAGCGTACCAGAATGTCCCATTTATTCCTACTGAATTGATCAAGAAAACAAAGTAAACCGCAGATGGGCGTGGCAGTTAAGGCATCGGACTTGTGACCGCAGGATGGCAGGTGCAAATCCACCAACTGCCAGTAGTGCCACTCAGGCACCCTTATGGTACCATCCTGTGGGAATAAAATGTATCTCATCTATTCCCTGGGTATAATCGATGCCTTTATGATTATGACCACAAACTGCTCCCGGGTGCCACTGTCATGGCTATTCACCCTGCTCATGTGTGTGATGGGTTAAATGCAGTCAGTTTGGTTGTGTACACTGTGTGCTGTGCCGTAATCACAATGTCACTGGGTGTTGTTTGTGTTGTTTGTTACAATCCCAATTCTGATGAAGTTGGGACATTATGTTAAATGTAAATAAAAACAAAATACTGTAATTCTCAAAGCATACAAGCAATACATGTGTTGAGAATAGTCCAAGGACAACATATCAGTTATTGAAACTGGATTTTTTTTGTTGTTGTATGGGATATTTATGTTCATTTAAAATTTTAGGCCAGCAACGTGTCTCAAAAAAGTTCGGATGGTGTCAGTAAAAGGCAGGAAAAGTTGAGTAAGACTAAAGAAAAAACAACGGAGGGCACTTCACATTTTATTTATGTTAACTGACAAGATGATTTTGTATAAAAAAAGGTCTTTCTTTCTTGTCCTTGACATGATTTCAGCAGCCCAACTGGTAGGTGTCTTCTTCAGCATGTTGTCTTTTTTATTATGCTTAAAATGTCACAGATCTGGACAGCACGCCGGCCATTTTAGCATCTGGTTGCCCTTATGATGGAGCCACACTGTTGGAATTTTGTATAGAATGCAGTTATATGAGTGTAGCTGTGTGTTTGTGCGTGTGTGTGCGCATGTTTCTAGTTTAAATTGCACATTTGGTGTTTGGTGAAACGCAATTTCAATCCTCTGTGTAATGCTTGTTACATAGTGAATTGACAAGAATGCACACTTTGCCTTTGACACCCCCCCTGCCAAACAATTTACCCACCCAGCCAATTGTCTGGAGGACAGTTCATGCAGGCATTTTCTTCATGCACTTTGCTGCCAGGCATGCGCCGATAACAAGGACTGGTAGATCAGAGATGCTACACTGTCAGGTAAAACCAGAGGAGGTGGGCTACGCATTTATGTTAACAACGACTGGTGCAGCAATGCGATGCTCGTTTCCAACTTCTGTTCGCCGCTTGTGGAGTACATGACTGTCAGATGCCGACCCTTCTACATTCCACGAGAATTTACGTCCGTGTTCATAACTGTTATTTACATTCCACCAAGCGGTAGCGCTAGCAACAATACTGGACTGTGTTTACACCAACATCAAGGGTGCTTACCGAGCTGAGCCCCTCCCCCACCTAGGACACTCAGACCACTCAACAGTTATGCTACTTCCTGCATATCAGCCCCTGGTCAAACGCATCAAACCAAGTCGGAGGGAAACAAAGACCTGGCCTAAGGAAGCAATGGTGGCCTTTCAGGACTGTTTTGAGCGCACTGACTGGGACATTTTTAAGCAGGCAGCCACCTACAACGGCACCACTGATTTGGAGGAATACACCTCAACTGTGACCAGCTACATCAGCAAGTGCACAGAGGATGTGTCTGTCTCCAAAATCATCACCACACGCCCCAACCAGAAACCATGGATGACTGCAGAGGTGAGGGCGCTATTGAAAGCCAGGGACGCTGCCTACAGGGCTGGAGAGGAGGAAGCCCTGAGGAAAGCAAGAGCTGAGCTGTCCCGGGCCATTAAAACAGCAAAGCGCTCTCATGGTCAGAGAATCCACAACCACTTTGCAGACACAAACGACGCCTATGGCAGGGCATTCAAGGCTGGTAATGAGACACATCAAGTCACAACTACCAGCCACACTGGACCCAATGCAGTTTGCCTACCGCCCCAATCACTCCACAGACGATGCCATCAACACTGCCATCCACCTGGCTCATCTAGACCAAAAGGACACATATGTCAGGATGCTGTTTATTGACTTCAGCTCAGCATTCAACACCATCATCCCTCAGCAGCTGATAACGAAATTAGGTGAACTCGGCCTGAACACAACCCTCTGCAACTGGATCCTGGACTTTGTGGTGGTCAGACCCCAAGCAGTCAGGATCGGGAGCAAGACTTCCAGCACCACCATATTGAACACAGGAGCACCTCAAGGCTGCGTGCTCAGTCCGCTGCTGTTCACACTCCTCACCCATGACTGTGCGGCAACGCACAGCTCAAACCACATCATCAAGTTTGCTGATGACACTACCGTGGTGGGTCTGATCAGCGGAGGCAACGAGGCCCCATACAGAGAGGAGGTGGCTCAGCTCAGCAACGTGTGCACCGACAACAACCTGTCCCTCAATGTGGGCAAAACAAAAAAACTGGTCATCGACTTCAGACGGACTTTGCATAAACACATCCCACTGTGCATCAACAACCTTCCAGTACAGATTGTCCAGAGCACAAAGTTTCTGGGCATACACATAACTGACGACCTCTCATGGACTCTCAACACCACACACATCACAAAGAAAGCCCAGCAGCGTCTGTACTCTCTGAGAAGAATGCGTAAAGCCCATCTCCCAACCTCCATCCTCACAACTTTCTACTGAGGGACGATTGAGAGCATCCTCAGCGGCGCCATCACAGCATGGTTTGGCAACTGCACTGCTGCAGACTGTAAGGCCCTGCAGCGGATCGTGAGGACAGCCGAAAAGATCACTGGAGTCTCTCTGCACCCGCTCTCAGACATCCACAGCACCCGCTGTCTGCGGAAAGCCAAGAACATTGTCAAAGACTCTACTTATCCCTCCCATGGATTATTATGACCGCCGCTAGCGAAGCTAGCGAAAGCGGTCATTATAGAGTTGCCGCGACCATTTTTCCCTTTTTTTTTTTTTTTTTCAGTGAATGTCCGTCAACGATTCCCGGGACACTGAAACTCGGGGGGACATGAATCTTTGTAAGCATGTAGCCCTAGAACATTTCGAGCGACTAGAAGCTTTTGGTCCCCCGGGGCCACCCCCCCGCTGTGCCAGCGTACGTCAAAGAGGGGGAGACCGGCAAAAGTTTTTGCTGAATAGCTCAGTGAACGTTTCACCCAACAACATAAAATTTTTGGGATATGTCGGTGTTACAGAGATGTATCGACCCAGCCAATAAACGCTCACTTGAAGCATAGCGCCACCTAGTGATATGGGTAAATGCAAAAATTGGGATATTGAGTTGCCAATATCTTGGACCGTGAAGGTGGGAACTGCGCAAAATACGTCATGCACGATCAGCACAAAGACCTCTATAACCACAGCATGTGCCATACAATTTGGTCAATAGGGGGCGCTGTAATTGTAGAAAATGTCATTTTGCCTATTATCTAGAGAATGCTTATGTTTACAACAATTTTTTTTTTATCATGAAATCTGTTGACCCTCACGCATTGAAAACACTGGTTGACGCCCACTTCTAACGAGAACAATTTCCGTGAAATTTTAATATTGCGAAAACGAATCTGAACGAACTCTTCATAGGCCGTTAATGTGAATCTCACCAAATTTGGAATATGTCATCTACAGACAATGCTGACAAAAAGTTATCAAAGGATTTATCTTGAGATAAACCGTTCCGAAGTTACACGTCAATGAACATTTAACACGTAGCTTAAAATTCTTCAAATGGCCGTATCTTGGCTTTTAATTGCTCAAATTTGGTCAACGTTGACCTGCCATCTCTAAACAGCTTTCTTTTCATGTGTACTAAATTTTGTGACATTTCGTCATAGGGGGCGATGTTTATTGGCGAAGCTAGGTGTCAAAAAACAGTTTTTGTTAAATAATTCGTCAACAATTTTTCCCAAGACAACGATTTTGTGTTAGTATGTCGGTGTTACAGAGACATATCGACCCAGCCCATAAACACTCACTTGAAGCATAGCGCCACCTAGTGATATGGGTAAATGCAAAAATTGGGATTTTGAATTGCCAATATTTTGGACTAAGAAGGTAGGAACTGCATAAAATATCTCATGCACGATCAACACAAAGACCTCTAAAAGCACAGCACATGCCATAAAATTGGGCCTATAGCAGCCGCTGTAATTGTACAAAATCTCATTTTGCCTATTCCTTTCAGAAATCACTCCTACACACTATACAAACACACACAATGTCATTCATTCAAAACCCACATTCATGCCCACTTCCAGGAAATAATTTCCACATAAATTCTCACCTCACAACACTGCTCTTCAACACACTCATCATACCAACAGTTCTCACATTTCAATACACTGCGGCGGTCATACCATGTAACGCTATGCGGTACATCTAGTTTATATTTATGTAGAACACTCATTTGTTTACAAATCACACCACTAGCCACAGTGCTCTGCTAAAAGCCATGCCCTGTCTAAAGTGTTTGTTGTTTAGGTCACCTGTAGCTCTGACCTGACTTGTTTACAACTGTGTTGTGTACTGTATGTACATATGTGTACCAGAGTGTGTACGTGTGCATGTGTAGTTGTGTGTGTGTGTGTGTGTGTGTGTGTGTGTGTGTGTGTGTGAGAATCTGTGTAGTCCCTCAATAGTGTACGTAGGCACTAGTACGTATCTGTCTTGTCCATACTGTGTTTTAACAGTTGCGTGTATCACCAATTGTTCCCGGTGAAATGTTGTCTACATTTCCATAAGCACGGCTATTGCACAGTTACATAAGCACGGCTATTGCATTTTTGAGGTTCAGAAGCAGGACTTTATGGTGGAGTAGCATTTTCACAGACTGGTGCTGGTCCATGGCCCACAGTTTGAGAATTGATGGTATACACTACAGGGGCATTTTCAATGATCCCAAACTGGACTATACTCTGATGTAGTGGCCCAGGTATGGCAGCACACTTTATTGGGGTCTTGGAGGAACTTAACCAGCTCGTTCCGATGTAGAACTGTAGTTTCTCACTGATAAAACACAGCAGGTCAAAATTAATTCCACACCCTCGGGCACACTGACGATCAACACAGGAGTCCCGCAAGGCTGTGTTGGCTCTCCTTTGCTATTTACACGGTACACTAATGGATGCAGAAATCACCTCACAAACAATTAAATAATCAAGTTCTCAGATGACACAGCCATTCTTAGTCTATTGATGCAGGACTCTGATGCCTCTGCCTATCAGTCATCAGTGGTGTTGTGATGTGTATCAAGCAAACTGGTTTTACATGTTAGCAAAACAAAAGAAATCATATTTGACCCTAGATCCATAGGCAACCATGACTTGGCAGTAAAAGAGGAGGCAGTGGAACAGGTGTACTATTTGAACAGGAATAGCCACATGCAAATACCCAGGTGTAGAATTTGACTTTGAAGAAAATGGGGCCAGCATGTTGAGTTTTTATGTACAAGGATTAGCCAGCCTCTTCATTTTCTGAGAAGGCTGAGAGTGCTTGGTATAGACAAAGATATTATGCCGGCCTTTTACAGAGCTGCAATTGAATCTATTATCAGGTATGGCATCATAATATGGTTTGGAAACCTGTCTGTTAAACTAAAAGCTCAACTGCAAACTCTTATGAAGAGAGCTGGGAAAATAATGGGCATGGTCCGTTTCACGTGACTACAGGATCTGTTCTATGAAACAGTGAGGAAGCAAGGATTAAAAATCTCAGAGGATGATGAACGTATTCTGCATTGCAAATATGAATTGCTACCCTCAGGAAGAAGATATAGGCTTCCAAACTGTAAAACAAATAGATTTAAATTTTCAATGGTTCCTTGGTCAATTATATTACCTAATGGTAGGACTTAGTATGGAATATGACTGAGTGTGTGTATGTGTGTATGTGTGTGTATGCATGTGGAGCGAAGCTAGCGATAGCGGTCATTATAGTGTTGCCGAGACTTTTTTCCCTTTTTTTTCACCGATTTTCCGTCAACGATTTCCGGGACACTGGAAGTACGGGGGACATGAATCTTTGTAGGCATGTAGCCCTAGAACCTTTTGAGGGACTAGAAGCTTTTGGTCCCCAAGGGCCACCCCCCTGCTTTGCCAGGGTCCGTCAAAGAGGGGGAGACCGGCAAAAGTTTTTGCTGAATAACTCAATGAACGTTTCACCCAATGACATGAAATTTTTGTGATATGTCGGTGTTACAGAGACGTATCGACTCAGCCCATAAACACTCATTTGAAGCATAGCGCCACTTAGTGATATGGGTAAATGCAAAAGTTGGTATTTTGAGTTGCCAATATCTTGGACCGAGAAGGTGGGAACTGCACAAAATACGTCATGCATGATCACCACAAAGACCTCTAACATCACAGCACATGCCATAAAATTTGGTCCATAGGGGGCGCTGTAATTGTAAAAAATGTCATTTTGCCTATTATCTAGAGAATGCTAACGTTTACAACAACTTTTTTTTTAACGTAAAATCTATTGACCCTCACGCATTGAAAGCACTGGTGGACGCCCACTTCCAACGAAAACAATTTCCGTGAAATTTTAACATTGTGAAAACGAATTTGAACGAACTCGTCATAGGCCGTTCATGTGAATCTCACCAAATTTGGTATATGTCATCTACAGACAATGCTGACAAAAAGTTATCAAAGGATTTATCTTGAGATAAACCGTTTCGAAGTTACACGTCAATGAACATTTAACACGTAGCTTAAAATTCTTCAAAAGTCCATATCTTGGCTTTTAATTGCTCAAATTTGGTCAACCTTGACATGCCATCTCTACACAGCTTTCTTTTCATGTGTACTAAATTTTGTGACATTTCGTCATAGGGGGCGATGTTTATTGGCGAAGCTAGGTATCAAAAAACAGCTTTTGTTAAATAATTCGTCAACAATTTTGCCCAAGACAACGATTTTGTGTTAGTATGTCGGTGTTACAGAGGCGTATCGGCCCAGCCCATAAACACTCACCTGAAGCATAGCACCACCTAGTGATATGGGTAAATGCAAAAATTGGGATTTTGAATTGCCAATATTTTGGACTAAGAAGGTAGGAACTGCATAAAATATCTCATGCACGATCAACACAAAGACCTCTAAAAGCACAGCACATGCCATAAAATTGGGCCTATAGCAGCCGCTGTAATTGTATAAAATCTCATTTTATACAATTACAGCGGCGGTCATAATCACTCCTACACACTATACAAACATACACAATGTCATTCATTCAAAACCCACATTCATGCCCACTTCCAGGAAATAATTTCCACACAAATTCTCACCTCACAACACTGCTCTTCCACACACTCATCATACCAACAGTTCCCACATTTCAATACACTGCGGCGGTCATACCATGTACCGCTATGCGGTACATCTAGTTTTTAGTAAGGCCTCTCGGGAAGAGGGCTATGTGCAATATCTGGTGCTGGTGTATTATGGGTGTTTTTGGACAGATGTGAGTTACAGTAGCCTATATTTATGTTTTACATGTTTTCTGTTTCTTGTCTATTGTGTTAATATATGTTCTACTTAATGACACACACTCTCACTTGCCCAAGACAAATTTCTCTTTTTGTACCATAAGCCCAGGGATCCGGGTTTGGTTCCAGCCCTGGTCAATTCCTGATCCCTCCCCCACCTCTCTCATCTGACCCTCTAGTCCTTCTAATTGCCCGTCATATTTTCACAGCCCTACTGGTTAAGTGCAATAAAAGCCCAAGACATACAGCATGGCTATTGGGAGTGTGCGATCACAGCGGCAGAGGGATTAGCCGTGGTGGTCAGAGGCAGACATCCCGGATCCAGAGAGTAAAAGTCCTACCAAATATTTGCTCCAGCCAATTCGCTCATCCAGCTGATCCTAACCAGCACCAGTCTTTGGCCAGGAAGCTGAGCTAATTAGTGACATCACCTGTGTTTGAGCACAGGCAGAAGTCACATGGCAGGACTTTTACTTTCTCAGTCCGTTTTGTCCGCCTCTGTTGGTGGCATAGGGGACCAACACTTCTTCATTGGAGAGGTATAGGTACCAGGACAGCAGCTTTGGTCAGTGGGCAGTAGGGGGCAGTATATCATAAAGTTGCAGATGTGTTAGCCCTCTGCATCCCCGTTGGCCTTGCAGTGGCATTGCATCAGTCTTTGGGTGGTAATTGGTGCCTAATCGCTGATCTGTTACACCTGCGACTTTGTAGCAATGACAGCCTTTGTCTGCCTCTCTCTCTCTCTCTCTCCCACCCTCCCAGAGGCTCTTAACATGCTTTTTCTTGTGCTGTTTGATCAGTTTTTGGGTGTGTTTTGTCTGTCTCCACTTCATGTTGCAGCCTATGAGTCAGGTTGTAACACAGAGCACAATAGTTCCACACCTCGTAGACACACTACCACTTGAAAACTGGTGTTAATGTGTCCTTTTTAACTCAAGAAAATGTGTTTTCCCTTTATTTTCTTCTTGGAGTAGCCTACACCAAAATGCTTACTTTACATGTTAAAATCACAACATTTGGCTGGGGCCACACAGCGGTTTAGTATTTCACCTTTTTCAAATCATCAATGTCATGCTGTAAAGGGCTTCTTTCATTTTTGTTAGTTAGGGTTAGGGTTAGTGTGTATTGTAGATGGCTGGGTTAGGGTTAGTTAGGGTTAGGGTTAGTGTGTATTGTAGATGGCTGGGTTAGGGTTAGATAGGGTTAGGGTTAGTGTGTATTGTAGATGGCTGGGTTAGGGTTAGATAGGGTTAGGGTTAGTGTGTATTGTAGGGTTAGGGTTAGGGTTAGGGTTAGTGTGTATTGTAGATGGCTGGGTTAGGGTTAGGGTTAGTGTGTATTGTAGATGGCTGGGTTAGGGTTAGATAGGGTTAGGGTTAGATAGGGTTAGGGTTAGGGTTAGTGTGTATTGTAGATGGCTGGGTTAGGGTTAGATAGGGTTAGGGTTAGTGTGTATTGTAGATGGCTATTGGGAATAGTACTGGTGTTTATCCAGCATTTGTATGACCATGCCATCCAAAGCTGGAGATGATCAAGCTATAGTTAGTGAAAACTAACGAAATACTACCTACCTCTTTTTGGTCATACAGTCATACTTCCCTCCCCATTGTTGTTTTTTTCCCCGGGAAACTCACCTCTCTCCTTGTGTGTTCCCTCTCCCACCGTTCTACTGTAATTTCACAAAATAGTATCTGTTTACAACTGCACTGTAACACTTTACTGCACTGTGACACTTTACTGCACTGTAACACTTTACTGCACTGTGACACTTTACTGCACTGTGACACTTTCTTCTCTTTTGTACCACTTTATTGTCTGCTGTCTCACTGTCAGTCTATTTATTGTACTGTCTGTATATTTACTGTATTGTATGTATTTCATTTTGTCTAAGTTTGTGTGTGGGTTTATGTAATATCTGTTCTGTCAGAGAGAAGAGAAACGGCACACAATTGATTTGTCTGCATGTCCTGCACATATAATAAAGAAGTTGACAATAACAGAACCTTAAACCCTCAACTTAACCAACCTAACACTAACCTTGAACCTTGAACCTAACCTTAATCCTAATCCTAAGGAACAGTGTAAATGTAAGTTACGTACTTTTTACACTGTACTATATGATGTAGATACAAACAAACAGCACCCAGCTTCACTGTGATTACGGCACACCACACAGTGTACACACAAAATTGACTGTATTTAACCCATCACACACGTGAGCAGGGGGCAGCCATGACAATGACACCCAGGGAGCAGGGTGTGGGGACGGTACTGTACTGCAGGGTGTGGGGACGGTACTGTACTGCAGGGTGTGGGGACGGTACTGTACTACTGGCAGGGTGTGGGGACGGTACTGCACTGCAGGGTGTGGGGACGGTACTGCACTGCAGGGTGTGAGGACGGTACTGTACTGCACTGCAGGGTGTGGGGACGGTACTGCACTGCAGGGTGTGAGGACGGTACTGTACTGCAGGGTGTGGGGACGGTACTGCACTGCAGGGTGTGGGGACGGTACTGCACTGTACTGCAGGGTGTGGGGACGGTACTGCACTGCAGGGTGTGGGGACGGTACTGTACTGCAGGGTGTGGGGACGGTACTGTACTGCAGGGTGTGGGGACGGTACTGCACTGTACTGCAGGGTGTGGGGACGGTACTGCACTGCAGGGTGTGGGGACGGTACTGCACTGCAGGGTGTGAGGACGGTACTGTACTGCAGGGTGTGGGGACGGTACTGCACTGTACTGCAGGGTGTGGGGACGGTACTGCACTGCAGGGTGTGGGGACGGTACTGTACTGCAGGGTGTGGGGACGGTACTGCACTGCAGGGTGTGGGGACGGTACTGTACTGCACTGCAGGGTGTGGGGACGGTACTGCACTGCAGGGTGTGGGGACGGTACTGTACTGCACTGCAGGGTGTGGGGACGGTACTGTACTGCACTGCAGGGTGTGGGGACGGTACTGTACTGCACTGCAGGGTGTGGGGACGGTACTGTACTGCATTGCAGGGTGTGGGGACGGTACTGTACTGCACTGCAGGGTGTGGGGACGGTACTGTACTGCATTGCAGGGTGTGGGGACGGTACTGCACTGCACTACTGGCAGTTGGTGGATTCGAAGCTGTGATCCTGTGGTCACGAGTCCAATACTTTAACCGCCAAACCACCACTGCCCCAGATGCACTGTAACATGAACCGTAAAATAGTTGTGTACATGTCACCCTTAGTAATACGTAGTTAATAGGTTTAGCTTGATTTCCTGGGCTGACCACTCTCAGCATTGTGAGAGACAACATCATACCCCATTAAGATTAGTTATTTGCAGCATTTTGAAGAACATTTTCCAGGTGTTGCAGGCAGCCATGGCTAAATAATTGTCGTCAGTGTATTCCCTTGAAACAACCCACTGGCATTACTGCTTTGTCATCTTGTCATTTGTGTGTTGGAACCAAACAGAATTGTTGAGAGATCTTTGTCTTCAACCTCATGTTCCTGCCGTGGCAAGACTACTGATGTGAAAAACAGCGTTGAAGCAGCTAAACTGTCTGCCATCATGGCGAGACGAGCAGAAGAGTACAGGAAACAGCAGCTCAGGCATGTCCGGGTATCAACAACATCACCCTTTTTAAATACATGACATCTGTGTACATGTGCAGGATTGGCAGCCATACAGTAGCATTATCATTAATTCCTGTGCACATCAATGTTGTGAAGAAGCCTTCTCGGCAAAACTAAAAACACTTCACCAGATGGTCTTGTTACAGCATATATATATATATAGTGCTGGAATTCATAAATTCACAAAGTTGGGGGCACAGGCATGTTACAAGGCACTCAAATACTAAATGAGAACCATCAACACGCATATTATGTATATAAACCTGAACTAAGGCATGCATTATAACAGTAATATATTAGAAATCTGCGGTAAATCAAATCTGCATACCACAGAAAAGTGATGGTTTTGTAGTGGTAGTGAAATGGGGCCTGTGTGGAAGGTGGCATGATTTCATTACATGTAGCTGACACTCCTATTCCATCCAACTTACAGTGAATTAGGTACAGGGACAGTGTGCAATGTGGAGTTAGATGTCTTGCTCAAGAGCACTTCAGCTATGAATCAGGTGAAACTGGTTGGTCATTCCCCCATCTACATTTTTTCTACTGGTATGGGAATCGAACCTGCAACCCTCCAATCCCCAGACCAACGGTCTAACTACTTGGCCATAGCTGAATTGGTGTTGTATTGTTGTTTAGCTTCAATGGGACTGCTCTAATCCATATTTACTGACTGCTCCTCAACCAATATAGGGACACAACTGATCTTGGTGGCATGCTCATCAGTCCACCCAATTCACCCCTGCAATACCCCTCTCACGGATTCACCGTACACCCCCTGAAGAAGACACTGGTTCCAGGTGTGGCAGTCTTCTGTCGCTCCTTCTTGGACAATACCCTATTTGTGCCCTCTGCTTGCACCACAACATTATCATCAAAATCTTATCTGTAGAACTGGTTATTCTACCCTTAACAAAGTATAATCGGTTGCATTGAGCCCAGTGTGTGATCAGCTGAAAAAGATCATATCCTTGGTCCACGCTCACAGCAGCTAGTCTGTGGCCATATTCATGTCTGCATCTATAGTCATGTTGCATCTATAGAGGGGAGTAAAATATGGAAGTTGGGCAAAAATAAACATTAACAAAAACTTAATGTTGAAAATGATCTTTCCAGGGTTGGCTGTGCATGTTGATGGAGGGAAGGTTTTCGAGGTTTGTGCCCACAACATCATAAAGCATGTAAAAACGCTTTTCATGTCATACGCATGTCATAAAGCAGTGACATCATAAAGCACCTTGATAAGGATGATGATAGTAAAGATAAAAATATGATAATAAAGCCATGACTTGATCCAAAGGATGAATTCTCTGACCAGAATTCATAGTCCAAGCAACAGGTCTCACTCCACATAGACTGAAAATATCGTAGGACTTGTCATTGTGCTTGTAAAAAAAGAGCACCCAACAGGTACTTCTAAGGGTCTAATTTCACTTACCATCGGGCTTAGAGACCTTTCGTAGCTTATGGAGGAATAACCCTAACCCTAATTTAAAAATAGCTTCTTTACCATCGGGGCTTAGAGACCTTTCGTAGCTCATGGAGGAATAACCCTAACCCTAATTTAAAAATAGCTTCTTTGAATGTCAAACCTTAATGCCATGCATATGTTTTGTCCGAGTTTCATGTAAAGAATCGGCCAGTACAAATAAATTAATGAACATTGGCTACATTTCAGTTTTTCCCAACTTTGTTAACTTAAGGTAAATAAACCTTAATGTGCTAGCACCAACCCCATGCTAACCTTAAATAAATCTTTAACGTGTTGTAATGAAATTCAAATGTTTTTGTTAGTTATAGCACGTGTTCATCATAGCATCATGTTTGTATGCCTGAGCAACCTTCACAACCTGTGTGTATGGCCCACCCTGGGAATGTTCGCATGTGTCTGTGTGTCCGCCAGGTGTCCCTCCATGCTTTCCATGGTGTGCTGACCGTGGAGAAGGTTGCACCCGGACAGGACGTGCATAGGCAGAATCAGAGCTCGCTGAGCATCGTCGCTACTAATCTGACTGCTCTTAATGACCTGCTGGCTCAAGTGACCTATTCCAGTGCGGTATACCTCTTAAAGACCGAGGATTTGGGTAAGCTGCCAAGGTTTCATGTAGTTAAAGTCACTAATGACCATCTTCTGATATAGTGAAACAAAAAAATGTCATATTTGGGATCATTAAGGTATGTAGTAAGATCACTGGTGTCCAACATAAAAGTATGGCTGCACTGTATGTAGAACAGGTACTTCGAAAGGCTGAATCCACCCTGGAGAAGTACACCCACCCTCTGCACAGTGAATTCCAGTTTCTGCCCTCTGGTTCCCGTTTCCAACATCCATTAGCCCGAACCAACAGATACAAACACTCCTTCATACCCTCTGCTGTTCAGCAGCTAAACAAAGAAACAGACATAGCTACCACCACCCCCACCCCAAAACCCCAGTCAGTACTCCGTATATATTTTATACTTTGCGTATTTTATTCCTATTTATTATTTTGAAAAATGTGTGTCTTGCGATGTTTTATGGAGATGTGGGTATGTGTATGTTTGTAATGTGTACTACTGTTGCAAAAACAATTGCATATAATACTGGGGCAAATAAAGAGCTACTACTACTAGCAGTAGTATAGCAGGTGTGAATTGGCAATGGTCTGAATTCATCTATTAAGATGTCATTGTGCAACATTCAGTTGCACATTCTTTTCTTCGCTCAATGTTAAACTATATGTCATCAAACTATGTTTACAAGGGGTAAAAGGGCGACAATATCGGCTTATTCAACTTCGGCTGTCTTAACCCTATGGGCCCTAGGCTATTTTCAAGGTATTTTTACTACCTTAACTTTTAAGCTCATATCTTGGTCATTTTAAGGGCCATACATACATGCTATATCTTGTTTTTTTTTTCAGGACAGTCTAGGCTATCTAGATCTGGTTTGATTTGATAAGCCACTATTTGCACTGATTTTATTTTTTTTTTAAAATTGTTGCAAGTACCTGTCCATAGGATGGTTGTCAGTAGGGATATCTTTTCATATTTGAGTAGAGGAGATTATCTAGAATCTGGCAATATAAGAAGCATGGTGGTGGGATATTCAGTGGCTTATCAATGTTAGGCCTTTTCCATTTAATGAAGGATGTTATATCAGGATTATAATGGATATGACGCAGAAATTTCAAACTGTATGAAACGTGTTTTGACAGAGAAATGCACGATAGCAGTAGAATCGGTAAGTTTCGCTGTTCACGTTATGCACTGACTTGAGTGTAAAATGGGTGAAGTAGAAATTTGTCAAATCATTACTTGGGAAACATTTGATCCCTTGTTTTAACGTGATAAATCAATGCAGTGTCATTGGAAAGCTGAAATTCTGTACTTTCTTCTGATATGCGTGCCATGTCGGGTTCGCAAGTAATTTCAAAGAGAGTAATGCCTGGTGTTACGACCCTGTATGTGTTTCTGTGGTTTCTGTGTTTGGTTTGTCGCTGTTTTCTGTTTTACTCTTGCAGATCCCGTGGGTGGCTTAATTGGTCCAATTACCGCCACCTGACTCCTGAGACCTGGATTGGTCGGTATTGCTGCCTGGCCCTTTAAAAAGGAGGCACTGACGTCACCCACGGGGGAGAGAGCTCGGACAGCATTCGTTTGGTTTGGTTTGGTTTTTCGTTGTCTGCTGCTTCGCCACGCTAACCAGGCCCGACGTTCTCTTTTTCATCTACCCGCTTCTCTCAGGGTGGCAGCCTGAGAGGGACGTTGGAGACGTCGGGGATTTGTGGAGGCCGGACATCTTTTTGACTTTTTTTTTAAGTTTTTCACTTTTTCTCCTTTTTCCTATTTTTCTTATTTTTTGTAAATAAACTTTCTTAATTTTGTGCCGTAGTCTGTCGCATTATTTTGCCACAAATCTTTTGTTTATGTCCTCAGCTACCCCTAGACACCTTGGGGACATAACACTGGGCAGAGCGCTAATATGAGAAATTTTGGCGATTTTTAAAAAAAAATAATATCTTGCCCATACTTCAGCGCAAATGAGTGGTTGTAAAGCCCTGGTTCTGCTGTTTTGTTTGGTATAAGTGCCATCTCGCTATGATGTACGGTTCCGGAGTAATTCAACAGAGAAGAATGGGTGTAAATTTGAACGCATTTTGCGTCCGTTGTGCCCATAGGGTTAAGGTTGGCTGGCCTAATATTGCGTCGTTGTGACATCGCATTGCATAAACGGGGCATTGCGTCACTACGTCATTGCGTTATTGTGTTTGTTCACTCCGGTGCCACTGGTCTTGTGTTTTTCTTGTGCATCTTGTATGAATTGTGCTATACAAGTAATTATTATTATGATTATTATTAACATGATATCAGAGAAGATTGAATGTGAATTCAGTTTAATTTAATTTAATTTTCTAAGCTTTTCTTAGTGATGTGATTTCATTACGCAGTTGGAACAAATGATGCCTATCATGTTGTTGACCAGGAACATTGCTCAAAACGTTGCTCCAAGTATCAGGACCATGTCTGTGCAGGTGGGGGTTCATGAGGGGTCTCTACATGAGTTTTCAAGAAGTGCACATGGCATAGAAGCAGGGGGAGTTCATGAGTGGTCTCTACATGAGTTGGCGGGTTTTGTAGTGTATATCAAAATACCAGCAGCTGTTGCTTGTAAATGTTTAACTGAATTGTTATTGTTTGGATAATGATCAAGGCTGGTTTATGTAAATGCTGTGGGTTACACATTCATTATAAACAAGCAACTACAGCAGCACTAAACTAAATTAATCTTCATTTCCCTTCAGTACATTTCACTTTTGAGGACCACGAGGCTATCTTTCCAGTCACAATCGAAAGACCTTCGATTCCTGTTCTGTACGATCTGGGTGCAGGTACCCCCACACATGATACTTTACAGCAAGCTCTCTTGTGCCTGTGATGATGTAGTTTACAGCAAGCTCTCTTGTGCCTGTGATGATGTAGTTTACAGCAAGCTCTCTTGTGCCTGTGATGATGTAGTTTACAGCAAGCTCTCTTGTGCCTGTGATGATGTAGTTTACGGTTAGCTCTCTTGTGCCTGTGATGATGTAGTTTACAGCAAGCTCTCTTGTGCCTGTGATGATGTAGTTTACAGCAAGCTCTCTTGTGCCTGTGATGATGTAGTTTACGGTTAGCTCTCTTGTGCCTGTGATGATGTAGTTTACAGCAAGCTCTCTTGTGCCTGTGATGATGTAGTTTACAGCAAGCTCTCTTGTGCCTGTGATGATGTAGTTTACGGTTAGCTCTCTTGTGCCTGTGATGATGTAGTTTACGGTTAGCTCTCTTGTGCCTGTGATGATGTAGTTTACGGTTAGCTCTCTTGTGCCTGTGATGATGTAGTTTACAGCAAGCTCTCTTGTGCCTGTGATGATGTAGTTTACAGCAAGCTCTCTTGTGCCTGTGATGATGTAGTTTACAGCAAGCTCTCTTGTGCCTGTGATGATGTAGTTTACAGCAAGCTCTCTTGTGCCTGTGATGATGTAGTTTACAGCAAGCTCTCTTGTGCCTGTGATGATGTAGTTTACGGTTAGCTCTCTTGTGCCTGTGATGATGTAGTTTACGGTTAGCTCTCTTGTGCCTGTGATGATGTAGTTTACAGCAAGCTCTCTTGTGCCTGTGATGATGTAGTTTACGGTTAGCTCTCTTGTGCCTGTGATGATGTAGTTTACAGCAAGCTCTCTTGTGCCTGTGATGATGTAGTTTACGGTTAGCTCTCTTGTGCCTGTGATGATGTAGTTTACGGTTAGCTCTCTTGTGCCTGTGATGATGTAGTTTACAGCAAGCTCTCTTGTGCCTGTGATGATGTAGTTTACAGCAAGCTCTCTTGTGCCTGTGATGATGTAGTTTACGGTTAGCTCTCTTGTGCCTGTGATGATGTAGTTTACAGCAAGCTCTCTTGTGCCTGTGATGATGTAGTTTACGGTTAGCTCTCTTGTGCCTGTGATGATGTAGTTTACGGTTAGTGTTTCATCTGTTTTTCTTCTTTTTTCTCCCTTGTTTTCATAACCAGACATTAATTCTCAGGTGACCATCGTCACTAAGACATTCTTAAGATATAGAGAGCTGAAGGTCTTGATCCAGACCATCAGGGCAAAATACCCGGACATCCGAATTATTATCGCAGATGACAGCCTGAAAACAGAGAATGTGGTGGGCCACAATGTTGACCAGTACCTCATGCCCCCCGCTAAGGTACAGTCTACCTGGACATCCCTCGTTTGCAGATCAACTACACATTTTCTTATACCATTATACAAAGTGCGGCATGTACTGAAATGCTTGGTCCACTGACTCCAAAGATTGTGTGCATCAATAAAAAAGAAAAAAAATGCATAAAAAAATAAACAATTAAATACACATGTTCATGAAAAATACAAGAATGTAAACTATGTTTTGGTATCATTTAAAATGTGTATGGATTGAAGATAGAAACTTTTCCTCAATCTGTCAAAAATGTACCTTTTTGCCAGGGCTGGTTCGCTGGGCGAAACCTGGCTATCTCTCAGGTCACAACCAAGTACTTCCTGTGGGTGGACGATGACTTCCTCTTCCTGAACGAGACAAATCTCGAGATGTTTGTGGAGATTATGGAGTCTGTGCCAAAGCTAGATGTGGTAAGCTGTCCTCACAATCATTTCTGACCAATCAGAGGCCAGTAACCAAGAGGAACACTCCACCAACCAATTAGCAAAATTTCATACAGTTCCATTACATCCAATCACATATGTGTGTCTGTTTCTTAAAAGATGAGGTGTGAAGAGCTGTTGATGGTGCACTGCATTGGTTTGCCACAGCCATTTGGCCATCTCAGGAGCTCAGGAAATCTATTGTTTAACATAGATGAGGTTTTGGAACCTTGTGATCTGATTAGAGAAAGACTCTATAGACCACTGTAACAAAGGCCCTGCCCCATACAACTGCCTATTGCATATTAATCTAGGGTGGGTACCACTGGGTACACCCATTTTCTGTACAGGGCATTTACGTTGTCGAATATCCACTGCTCAGTATTGTGTGGTGAAGAGAGAGACTTGGAGAGGGGCGAGAGAGAAAGGCTAGACCTTAGCCCTCGGCCTTCAGGCAGTGACGCTGGCTAAACTTTTCCCCAAACTATGTCTCATATATCATTTTAAAATAATAAGAGTAAATAATAAAACCTTGTTCCTGATTTCCAGTCACTATGCTGACTAAGAAAATGATTTACTAATATTACCTATTCATGAAGCATGCCTCTGTGTTGACCTTGGTTTCCATGGACACAGCTGGGGGGCTCTGTGGTTGGCGGCCGTTTCTACTTCACGCTGGAGCACGAGGACGGGGAGCCGGGGGGGGACGGCGGCTGTCTGTCGCGACAGATGAACGGCCACTACGGCACGTTGCCCGGGTTCCAGGACTGTGTGCTGGTAGATGGCGTGGTCAACTTCTTCCTGGGGAGGACAGATGCCGTTCGCAGGGTGGGATTCGACCCCATGCTGCAAAGAGTCGGCCACTCCGGTAGGGCCATTAATCCACATCTTGGGATTGTTATGGGGTTGCTTATTAACAAAGGTTGATTTCTCCACTGATAGGCTCAGCATAATCTCATTAATGAGTGATTGCCTCCTTAAAGCTATATATATATATATATATATATATAGAGAGAGAGAGAGAGAGAGAGAGAGAGAGAGAGAGAGAGACAGAGAGAGAGACAGAGACAGAGAGAGAGAGACAGAGAGACAGACAGACAGACAGACAGGCCAAATTTGGTCAAAGTTGACATGCTCTCTAACTCTAAACCACATTTTGTGACATTTCGTCACAGGGTGCGATGTTTCTTGTCAAAGCTTGGTGTCCAAAAACAGTTTTTATTAAATAATTCATCACAAATTTTGCCCAAGACAATGATTTTGTGTTAGTGTGCCGGTTTCACAGAGGCGTATCGACCCAGCCCATAAACACTCACTTGAAGCATAGTGCCACCTAGTGATGTGGGTAAATGCAAAAATTGGGATTTTGTTAAACATAAAAGAGCAGCTATACACTCCCTTTCCACTCTGACCTCATTTTGCCAGCGTGTTTACTGACTGCCTTTTGCCTTTTCCACGTTTAGCTTTAGTATTTACCACCACACTTCTTTTATTACACTTTTATTACACAATATCAAGCAAAGACACATGAACTGACTAAAACTTTCTAAAACGTTCTCCTACGATCCACTACTATCAACACCTTGTAAACTAAAACCATCCTCGTATGCCATTGCACTCTCGTCCCCCTCCTTCCGTTCCTGTTCTTTCAGAGATGTACTTCCGTCTGGAGATGTAGTCTGTGTCTCCTCATCACTTTGCTGCTCTACCACACACTCATCATACCAACAGTTCCCACATTTCAATACACTGCGGCGGTCATACCATGTACCGCTATGCGGGACATCTAGTTTTTGATGGAGGTGGCGTTTGGAGGGTTTTGCATTCAGTTACACTCTGTGTCATGATCATTCCAATGTGTCATCTATTGCGTATTATATAGTATATATAATAATATATAATATAATATGTAATGTTGCTGTAATGGTTATCTTTGCCCCTCTCTGCCTCTCGCTCCGTGTGTGTGTGTGTGTGTGTGTGTGTGTGTGTGCGTGCGTGCTCAGAGTTCTTCATGGACGGGCTCGGACGGCTCTTGGTGGCTTCCTGCGCTGGGCTGGTCATCGGACATCAGAAGCCGCGCAGCAACACAGCATACGGAAAATTCCGGCACCCTGGGAAAAGCGACGTAGTCCATAAACTACGTTTGCATTATTTTAAGAATCACCTCAAGTGTGTTACATATTGAGCTGTTTATACTCTGACTCTGACTCAGTGAACAGTTAGACTGGTTTACTCATCAGGCAAGTTGGCCATCACTGTTCGAGTCGAGTCATTTGAGCAATTATATTTTGACATTCTGTGGTTGTTACTTACTTATGGCAATGACTGTCAGTCACTAAGGTTTATATAAGTAGACAATTTTTTTTTATTTTTTGAAATATATTAAATGAATGACAAATGTGTAACACAGGACAGTTTTCCATGTCTTATGGGTCCATCTCAAATTACAAAAGTTGAAAATTTGTCATTGATTTTGAAATAATGGAGTCTTGCACCTTCCAAGCTACAGAGGAGACAAATCATCCTTCTTGTTTTAGTGGTAAGTTCAAAAGACAGCATCTACATCTATGATGGTTCGGGGGTGCAGTAGTGCCTTGGTTATGGTGTGCTTATTTATCTGGGGAGTTCAAATTAATGCTGAATGATATATGAGTTTTGAACAGCACAAGATGGCACTCACACATTATACTCACACATTTTATTTTGAGGGTAGACTTTAAATATTACCAGATAATGAAGTCAAACTGCATTCTATACAAAATTCCAACAGTGTGACTCCATCATAAGGGCAACCAGAAGCTAAAATGGCCGCCGTGCTGTCCAGGTCTGTCGCATTTTAAGCATAATAAATAGGAAAACATGATGAAGAAGGCACCTACCAGTTGGACTGCTGAAATCATGTCGAGGACAAGAAAGAAAGCCTTTTTTTATACAAAATCAACTTGTCAGTTAACATAATTAACTGTGAAGTGCCCTCCGTTGTTTTGTTTTTGTCTTACTCAACATTTCCTGCCTTGTATTGACACTGTCCCAACTTTTTTGAGACACGTTGCTGGCCTAAAATTTAAAATGACCATAAATACATACTACATACTACAACTAAAAAATCCAGTCTCAATAACTGATATGTTGTCCTTGGACTATTCTCAAACACATATATTGCTTGTATGATTTATTTTTTATTTACATTTAACACAATGTCCCAACTTCATCGGAATTGGGGTTTTAGAATATATTTAATTATATTCATAAATATAATTAATAAAAAATATATTCATACAAATTTACATAATTATGTTCATTTTTTTTTGCAAACATCACCTCAAATGTGTTACATTTTTAGCAAGGGAGGAGACCTTTTTGTCAGTTGAACCTTAGTGCCACAAGAGGGCAGCCTATTCACATAGGTTGTAAAAGCTATACACTGGTTTGGTGCCTTACTTCGAAATCCAGTCTACATTTTGCCAAAGGTATTTTGATATGTTCTTTTACCATTAAAGATTTAAAAACAATATTCAAGTAGTGTTTTTCATTTTTCAGTGTTTAATTTCCACTAGAGGTACCACCTTTTTCCTCAAAGGTTTTAAAACTTCGGGTGAGCCTCATCAGTCAGACTGTCTTCAGTAATGCAGTGTTTCTCAAACTGGCGATTCTGGTGAGGTGAAGCGAGAGAGACCAAACTGGCGATTCTGGTGAGGTGAAGAGAAGAACAAACTGGCAATTCTGGTGAGTGTGTGTGTTTGGGTGCGGGAGGGGCTCTCGCCCACACTGGTCTTTCTCTCTTCACCTCACCAGAATCGGCAGTTTGGTCTCTCTCACTTCACTTCCCACAATCAGCAGTTTGGTCTCTCTCTAGATATGAAGATGAGGTGAGAGAGACTGAATCAGGTGAAGTGAGAGACCAAACTGCTGATTCTGGTCAGATGAAGTGAAAGAGACCAAACTGGCAATCCTGATGGAGGTATGAGTCTGGGCCAGAGCAGGGCCAGGTCCAGAATCCCGTGTTCCATGTAGTTGTAATGGAGTCTTACTGCTACATTGCTTAAAATGGAACTCACATCCCATGGAGCCCCCAGGGCACACAAACACCCCCATAAACGCCATCAACACATGCAGGCCTGGCAATCAGTCTCATTATGTGCACGTGTCTGACCTATAATCTGGGTGAAAGTCTAATTTACTTCAGTGTATATGCACATATACACTGGTCAAAGGGTAGTCTACTTTGGTGTATATGCACATAGCTTATTTATAACTATATCTTAATCTGTTAAGGCCACTTCAGATGTTGTTTTCTATTCATGTTTAACATTATAGGTCTGCTGAAAGTTGTCAATTGTTTTTTTTATCCACAGAATGTGCATGCAATAATGAATGTATGATGCAATAATGAATGTATGATGCAATAATGAATGTATGATGTAAGGATGTCTGTTTGCGGTCCAAACATTCAGCTGTGGTGACTTTGAATTGCACTAAAATAGAATACATGGACTTGAAACAAAGAAGATGTATTTCTGAAGAAACACATTCCTGTCCTGGCGTGCCATTGTGTGACTGCTGTGGACAACCTTTTGCTTGACTGTGCCTTTTGTGAAATTTTCTGTGATCTAGTTTCTCTAAAGCATTTTCCTGAATGGTGATACTGTAATGTATAGTTGACCCAAGAGCTTTATTTTACATTGATCAGTCTCGCTACACTAGACTTCCCTTAGTATCCCCACACTCCCTCACAATGTGGCCTCGTGTTACCCCAAAGTCCAAAATTACAACCCTAGGATTAGCTGACACAAAATGGCCGCCCTGCACAGTGTCTGCGCTCTGTTTTTATTTGACACATGTTCAGTATGGAACAGAGCAAAGTACAATATGTGATTTGTAGTTATCGTCTAACTTCAAAGGAAGCAGGCAAACCCCACCATGCGTCACATTTTGTCCTTGCCTGTTCACTATTCTTTGTTCATAAAGGT
>CM050216.1:39088742-39096242 GCA_027475355.1 Coilia nasus | reverse complement strand
TCTCATGCCTCAGCCTCAAGCCTCAGCCTCATGCCTCAGCCTCATGCCTCAGTCTCAGCCTCATGCCTCAGTCTCAGCCTCATGCCTCAGTCTCATACCTCAGTCTCAGTCTCTGCCTCAGTCTCATGCCTCAGTCTCATGCCTCAGCCTCATGCCTCAGCTTCATGCCTCAGTCTCAAGCCTCAGCCTCTGCCTCAGCCTCAGCCTCATGCCTCAGCCTCATGCCTCAGTCTCATGCCTCAGTCTCAGTCTCATGCCTCAGTCTCAGCCTCATGCCTCAGTCTCATGCCTCAATATCATACCTCAGTCTCATGCCTCAGCCTCATGCCTCAGTCTCATGCCTCAGCCTCATGCCTCAGTCTCAGCCTCATGCCTCAGCCTCATGCCTCATGCCTCAGTCTCATGCCTCAGTCTCAGCCTCATGCCTCAATCTCATGCCTCAGTCTCAGCATCATGTCTCATGCCTCAGCCTCATGCCTCAGCCTCATGCCTCAGTCTCATGCCTCAGCCTCATGCCTCATGCCTCAGCCTCATGCCTCAGTCTCATACCTCAGTCTCATGCCTCAGCCTCATGCCTCATGCCTCAGCCTCATGCCTCAGTCTCATACCTCAGTCTCATGCCTCAGTCTCAGCCTCATGCCTGCTCACCAACGTCACCCTCATGCCTCAGCCTCATGCCTCAGTCTCAGCCTCATGCCTCAGCCTCATGCCTCAGCCTCATGCCTCAGGCTCATGCCTCAGTCTCATACCTCAGCCTCATGCCTCAGTCTCATGCCTCAATATCATACCTCAGTCTCATGCCTCAGCCTCATGTCTCAGCCTCATGCCTCAGTCTCATGCCTCAGTCTCATGCCTCATGTCTCAGCCTCATGCCTCAGTCTCATGCCTCAGTCTCAGCCTCATGCCTGCTCACCAACGTCAGCCTCATGCCTCAGCCTCATGCCTCAGTCTCATGCCTCAGTCTCATGCCTCAGTCTCATACCTCAGTCTCATGCCTCAGCCTCATGCCTCAGTCTCAGCCTCATGCCTCAGTCTCATGCCTCAGCCTCATGCCTCAGTCTCAGTCTCATACCTCAGTCTCATACCTCAGCTTCATGCCTCAGTCTCATACCTCAGCCTCATGCCTCAGTCTCATGCCTCAGTCTCATGTGTACTCACCAACGTCAGTCTTATGCCTCAGTCTCATACCTCAGTCTCATGCCTCAGTCTCATACCTCAGTCTCATGCCTCAGTCTCAGCCTCATGCCTCAGTCTCAGCCTCATGCCTCAGTCTCATGCCTCAGCCTTGTGTACTCACCAACGTCAGTCTTATGCCTCAGCCTCATGCCTCAGTCTCAGCATCATGTCTCAGTCTCAGTCTCATGCCTCAGTCTCATGCCTCAGTCTCAGCCTCATGCCTCAGTCTCATGCCTCAGCCTTGTGTACTCACCAACGCCAGCCTCATGCCTCAGCCTCATGCCTCAGTCTCATGCCTCAGCCTCATGCCTCAGTCTCATGCCTCAGCCTCATGCCTCAGTCTCAGCCTCATGCCTCAGTCTCATGCCTCAGTCTCATGTGTACTCACCAACGTCAGTCTTATGCCTCGGTCTCATACCTCAGTCTCATGCCTCAGTCTCATACCTCAGTCTCATGCCTCAGTCTCATCCTCATGCCTCAGTCTCATCCTCATGCCTCAGTCTCAGCCTCATGCCTCAGTCTCATGCCCCAGCCTTGTGTACTCACCAACGTCAGTCTTATGCCTCGGTCTCATACCTCAGTCTCATGCCTCAGTCTCATACCTCAGTCTCATGCCTCAGTCTCATGCCTCAGTCTCAGCCTCATGCCTCAGTCTCAGCCTCATGCCTCAGTCTCATGCCTCAGCCTTGTGTACTCACCAACGCCAGCCTCATGCCTCAGCCTCATGCCTCAGTCTCATGCCTCAGTCTCATGCCTCAGCCTCATGCCTCAGTCTCATGCCTCAGCCTCATGCCTCAGTCTCAGCCTCATGCCTCAGTCTCAGTCTCAGTCTCATGCCTCAGCCTCATGCCTCAGTCTCAGTTTCATACCTCAGTCTCATGCCTTAGTCTCATGCCTCAGTCTCAGTCTCATGCCTCAGCCTCATGCCTCAGTCTCATGCCTCAGTCTCAGCCTCATGCCTGCTCACCAACATCAGCCTCATGCCTCAGCCTCATGCCTCAGTCTCATACCTCAGTCTCATGCCTCAGCCTCATGCCTCAGCCTCATGCCTCAGTCTCATGCCTCAGTCTCATACCTCAGTCTCATGCCTCAGCCTCATGCCTCAGTCTCAGTCTCAGTCTCATGCCTCAGTCTCAAGTCTCAGTCTCATGCCTCAGTCTCAGTCTCATGCCTCAGTCTCAGTCTCATGCCTCAGTCTCATGCCTCAGTCTCAGTCCTCAGTCTCAGTCTCATGCCTTAGCCTCATGCCTCAGTCTCATGCCTCAGTCTCAGTCTCATGCCTCAGTCTCAGTCCTCAGTCTCAGTCTCAGTCTCATGCCTTAGCCTCATGCCTCAGCCTCATGCCTCAGCCTCATGCCTCAGCCTCATGCCTCAGTCCCACACAATCACATTAGCAATATAACTCTTCTTTCTTTCTTTCTTTCTTTCTTTCTAATACAACTGGTCCAAATCGTACCTTCCTATAGGGTGTAGATTGATTATATATATTAAACATCTTTCTTTTTTTACACTGTTTATTATGTCTATTCACAATTACAGTATATTCAATTCAGAAATGTTTAACATATAGTTTTTGCAAGACACCACAAACAGGTAGCATCTTTCTATGGTGTTGAGCCTTCATACTACATGTGCCTTTGTCACTAATGAAGAGGTTAAGTGTGCTGTGTAACTCACGCTTGCTCCATCCATGTGTTGAAAGTGTCTTGTAATCATGGGGTAGCTCTGTGTGCAGACGGCTGTCATTTGGCCAGTCACAGGTTGTGTTCATGGACATGCCCTGTCTGTTCCCCTATAGTTCCTGATTGTTATTTTACACGAGGAAAACAAAGCTCTGTGACAATATTGCTGTTTTGTTTGTCAAAATGAAATTCTGTCGTGTCATATTCATGTCATTTTGACATGGAGGCCAATAAGTCTAATAGGTGGGCTTGTCATCACTAGGGTTTATCTAGTGTCACACAGGGATCTTACACAGGGTACATGCCTGGGATGCTACGACAACTAACTGCTTCTAACTTTTAACAGAATATACATGTAGTACATGCTGACATCTATCTAAAGAGGGTGAGCAAAAGTTAAGAGGAACTCTGCAACTTAACAATTTATCGTCTTTTGCCACGTGAAAGATGTTACCTTCTTAGTTCAGTGGCTTCAGAGTAGTGACAGCCGCTTCCTGTTACAGGAGGAGCAGGGCACCATTTTCTGCAAAAAAAAAAAAAAAAATCCAGCAATGAAGCCTCTCTTTTATTCTCTTTGGGCTTGTATGTTTAGACTAACTAAATTTCCACTTTTCCACTTTCCTTTGGTATACTATTGGGCGAGAGCAGGGCCAAATAACTACAGTAGTGGGAAAGCTCAATATTTTCACGCGTGTTTATAGGCAGGAACCATGTTAGACATTGCCCCTCACATTTCCACATGCCAATGGCTATAGCAGCCATTTCTCAAAATGGCCTCCACTATTTGGTTAAGCTTCATTCTTCTATCACTGGGTAGTTCAGTTGTAATAACAGACATGAGCTTGGTCTGGTGTGGTCCTTCTGAGGCTTAAAGCAACACTAAGTCGTTTTTTCAACCTTTAGAATAATGTTTCCAAAATCATTTGAGTGGTTCATCAATTTGTAACTGGGTGAAAGACACTTCTGAATTCGCTTTGCCACCCTCCATTGGCTATAAGCGCACTAAATATGTTTGGAGGAGCGGGCCGTCTCTGCCTTCTCTATGAGAGACAATTCCACTTCCAACCTTTAGGGCGACCAAAAGACGAAAACTACTTAGTGTTGCTTTAAGTCTACTGGACCCATTCAAGGCTCACGAGCCATCAGCTGTCCCTCATTACTAAAAAAGGCTCATTGTGAATCATATCAGGTGCCTACAGTGTACTGCAAGATGTTCATGTTTTGTTTCTATGCATAAAACATCTCCACATGATGTTCATATTTGGGTGATTTAACCTTTATGATGGAGAACTGTGGCAATCCGGCCATTGTGTGTAACCTCCCCCCATTGACTGTGGCTAGTCTCCTTCTGTTGCTGGGTTTTTCTCTTGTGATTCAGCTTTGTAATGTCTGTGGCATTCTGAGGCAAACAATCCCCACTTTACTTAGTGTGTGTGTGTCTGCGCATGTGCATGTGTGCTTAAAGAGAGTGAATATGTACAAAAATGTGACAGGACAAAGAGATAAACAGAGAGACACAGAGAGAGGGACAGACAGCCGGACAGACAGACAGAAACAGACAGATAGCGAGAAAGATAGTGAGAGAGATAGGAAGATAGAGAGAAAGAGAGACTAAGACTGAGAGAGAAAGAGAGCGGGGGGGGGGGGGGGGGGAGAAACAGAGAGAGAAACAGAGACAGAGAGAGAGAGCTGGCATTTAGACCCTATCTGTCAGCTGTTAATAATTTTAGTGCTCCACAGATAAACGCCTCAGAGTGGGGCCCAACGCAGGGCAGCATTCGTGCATCTCCCGAGAAGCCATCTTGTATATGTAAGCCTAGAACCATAGGGCATTCGTGCATCTCCTGCAGTGTGGAGACGCCATCTTGTATATGTAAGCCTAGAACCATAGGGCATTAGTGCATCTCCTGCAGTGTGGAGACGCCATCTTCTATACTGTATATGTAAGCCAAGGGGGGGGGGCGTGTTTGCTCTGGACGAGCAGTGCTGGGATCTTTAAGCGAGAAAAGAGAGTCTCTCTTTTTGTACCCCCTCCCCCCAGGTGCTCAAGATGCTCCACCCACACGAGATACCACTACAGCCCTCACGCTCACGATGCTCCACCCACACGAGATACCACTACAACCCTCACGCTCACGATGCTCCACCCACACGAAATACCACTACAGCCCTCACGCTCACGATGCTCCACCCACACGAGATACCACTACAGCCCTCATGCTCAAGATGCTCCACCCACAAGCACACGAGATACCACTACAGCCCTCACGCTCAAGATGCTCCACCCACACGAGATACCACTACAACCCTCATGCTCAAGATGCTCCACCCACAAGCACACGAGATACCACTACAACCCTCACGCTCAAGATGCTCCACCCACACGAGATACCACTACAACCCTCACGCTCAAGATGCTCCACCCACACGAGATACCACTACAACCCTCATGCTCAAGATGCTCCACCCACAAGCACACGAGATACCACTACAACCCTCACGCTCAAGATGCTCCACCCACACGAGATACCACTACAGCCCTCACGCTCAAGATGCTCCACCCACACGAGATACCACTACAGCCCTCACGCTCAAGATGCTCCACCCACACGAGATACCACTACAGCCCTCATGCTCAAGATGCTCCACCCACAAGCACACGAGATACCACTACAGCCCTCATGCTCAAGATGCTCCACCCACAAGCGCAGACACCCTAGATTCCTAAGGCTCTCCAGAGAACAAGACAGAGAGAGAGAGAGAGAGAGAGAGAAAGAGAAAGTGTGATGCAGATGGAGAGAGAGAGAGAGAGAGAGAGAGAAAGTATGATGCAGATGGAGAGAGAGAGAGAGAGAGAGAGAAAGTGTGATGCAGATGGAGAGAGAGAGAGAGAGAGAGAGAGAAAGTGTGATGCAGATGGAAAGAGAGAAAGAGGGAGAGAGAGAGAGAAAATGGAGTTGTGGATGGAATGAAACCCAACTCTCTCTGCCCCTCAAATGAATTCTGTCTGTCTGCCTCTCTGAGTTTCGTTTCTCTCCTCCTCCCTTCTCTCTCCCTCCCACACCCTCTTCTTGCTTTTCTTTCTCTCTCTCTCTCGCTCTCTCTGTGCCTCCATTTCACTGTTTTGCTATTTTTAAGACTGTTTTACATTGCTGTTAACTGCAGATGTTGTGTTTGTGCCTAGGGAGTAAGGCTGTCCAGTCACCACTCATCCCCTTGTCCCCCATGCTTATGTTGCCGTCACCATGCTGGACGTGTGGTTTCTGCTCTGATCCTGTTGCTGTTGCATTCTCACTGTGTCTGTGACTTCCTCGCGCTCTGCTGCTCTGTCTCTGCTGCTCTGTTAGAGAACTGCTGTGCACTGTAATACAAGATGGAGTGTAGATTCTGTGATTGCATTTCGTGGTTAGGCCATGATCTCTCTCTCCCTCTCATTCTTTCTCTCTGTCTCCCTCTCTCTCACGCTCTCAGAGGAAAAGCAGTCTGGTGAAAGTTGATGTTGAAAAGCAGCCAGTCTGATGTGGCTAGCAGTGCTCGGCCTCATTCACATTTTCCACACAGAAATATCCTCAGAAATATTCCTCTGCTCCTGCGCTTGTGTCTCTCTACCGGCTTATATCCTCCTCTGCTCCCCCCAGTCTCCATCCTCCCCCATCTCTCTCTCGCTCTCTCTCTCTCTCTCTCTCTCTGTCTTCCCCATCTCTCTCTCTCTCTCTCTCGGTCTGTCTCTCTCTCTCTCACTCTGTCTCTCTCTGTCTCTCTCTGTCTCCCCCATCTCTCTCTCTCTCTCTCTCTCTCTCTCTCTCTCTCTCTCTCTCTCTCTCTCTCTCTCGCTCTGTCTCTCTCTCTCTCGCTCTGTCTCTCTCTGTCTCCCCCATCTCTCACTCTCTCTCTCCCATCTCTCACTCTCTCTCTCTCTCTCGCTCTGTCTCTCTCTCTCTCTCGCTCTGTCTCTCTCTGTCTCTCTCTCTGTCTCTCTCTGTCTCCCCATCTCTCTCTCTCTCTCTCTCTCTGTCTCTCTCTGTCTCTCTCTGTCTCCCCCATCTCTCTCTCTCTCTCTCGCTCTGTCTCTCTCTCTTTCTCTGTCTCTCTCTCTTTCTCTCTCGCTCTCTCTCTGTCTCTCTCTGTCTCTCTCTGTCTCCCCCATCTCTCTCTCTCTCTCTCGCTCTCTCTCTGTCTCTCTCTCTCTCTCTCTCTGTCTCCCCATCTCTCTCTCTCTCTCTGTCTCCCCCATCTCTCTCTCTCTCTCTCTCTCTCTCTCTCTCTGTCCCCCCCATCTCTCTCTCTCTCTCTCTCTCGCTCTCTCTCGCTCTCTCTCTGTCTCTCTCTGTCTCTCTCTGTCTCTCTCTGTCTCCCCCATCTCTTTCTCTCTCTCTCTCTCTCTCTCTGTCCCCCCCATCTCTCTTTCCTTTTGAATCATCTGCTTTCTTTCTTTCTTTCTTTCTTTCTTTCTTTCTTTCTTTCTTTCTTTCTTGTTTGTTTGCTTGCTTGCTATTGGCTGGCTGGTTGAGGTGAGGCCTAATTCCTCTCTGCTTTCTGTTATAGCTGCAACTAGCTTTCCTCATGTTGTTCTGTTCGTCATGCAGACCCCTCCCCTCTCCCCATCCCCCCTCACTGCTCTCAAACGCCCTCTGATGGTGGA
>CM050216.1:39011242-39076242 GCA_027475355.1 Coilia nasus | reverse complement strand
GGGCGTATACAATAGGTTTGTATAGGGACAGAATACGCTCAGAACACGCTTGCGGTGGAAATGGTCTAATCTGTTAACGTGCATTCTAAACGAATATGGACAGAATACGGCCACGCGCTGAACACGCAGAGAGTGTGGTGGAAATGGGCCCTAAGAGTGTAGGCTATTACACAGTGTGTTCTGTGTGACTCCTGTGAGAGCCTATGACGAACATGTACAGTATGCTTCCCTATAGCTTACATTATCCATATCTGTTCTATATGCTAACCTATAGCTTACATTATCCATATCTGTACTATATGCTTCCCTATAGCTTACATTATCCATATCTGCACTATATGCTTCCCTATAGCTTACATTATCCATATCTGCACTATATGCTTCCCTATAGCTTACATTATCCATATCTGCACTATATGCTTACCTATAGCTTACATTATCCATATCTGTACTATATGCTAACCTATAGCTTACATTATCCATATCTGCACTGTGTTTACCTATAGCTTACATTATCCATATCTGTACTATATGCTTCCCTATAGCTTACATTATCCATATCTGTACTATATGCTTCCCTATAGCTTACATTATCCATATCTGTACCATATGCTTACCTATAGCTTACATTATCCATATCTGCACTGTGTTTACCTATAGCTTACATTATCCATATCTGCACTGTGTTTACCTATAGCTTACATAATCCATATCTGCACTGTGTTTACCTATAGCTTACATTATCCATATCTGCACTGTGTTTACCTATAGCTTACATTATCCATATCTGCACTGTGTTTACCTATAGCTTACATTATGTGTGACTCCTGAGAGCCTATGGGGAACATGTACAGTATGTTTACCTACAGCTTACATTATCTGTGGAATTCCTTTCTCAGATGACGTCCAGCCTCCCTTCCACTCCACTACCACTCGCCCCCTCCTACCGCTTACTTTTTGGGGATCTGAATCGCTGGAATCGTGGGGAGGGTTCACAAATCTCTCTCTCTCTTTCCTGATAAATGTAAATAGAAAAAATAAGGCCAGGGATGGGGAGGCTGCAAGGCTTAGTGGGGCTACAAGAGTCTATTCTACACTAGACACTACAAGAGTCTATTCTACTGTAGACACTACAAGAGTCTATTTTACTGTAGACACTACAAGAGTCTATTTTACTGTAGACACTACAAGAGTGTATTCTACACTAGACAGTACAAGCGTCTATTTTACTGTAGACACTACAAGAGTCTATTTTACTGTAGACACTACAAGAGTCTATTCTACACTAGACAGTACAAGAGTCTATTCTACACTAGACAGTACAAGAGTCTATTCTACACTAGACAGTACAAGAGTCTATTTTACTGTAGACATTACAAGAGTCTATTCTACTGTAGACACTACAAGAGTCTATTTTACTGTAGACACTACAAGAGTCTATTTTACTGTAGACACTACAAGAGTCTATTTTACTGTAGACACTACAAGCATCTATTTTACTGTAGACACTACAAGAGTCTATTTTACTGTAGACACTACAAGAGTCTATTCTACACTAGACACTACAAGCGTCTATTTTACTGTAGACACTACAAGCGTCTATTTTACTGTAGACACTACAAGAGTCTATTCTATACTAGACAGTACAAGAGTCTATTCTATACTAGACACTACAAGAGTCTATCCTATACTAGACACTACAAGAGTCTATTTTACTGTAGACACTACAAGCATCTATTTTACTGTAGACACTACAAGAGTCTATTCTATACTAGACAGTACAAGAGTCTATTTTACTGTAGACACTACAAGCGTCTATTTTACTGTAGACACTACAAGAGTCTATTCTATACTAGACAGTACAAGAGTCTATTCTATACTAGACACTACAAGAGTCTATCCTATACTAGACACTACAAGAGTCTATTTTACTGTAGACACTACAAGCGTCTATTTTACTGTAGACACTACAAGCATCTATTTTACTGTAGACACTACAAGAGTCTATTCTACACTAGACACTACAAGCGTCTATTCTACTGTAGACACTACAAGTCTATTTTACTGTAGACAGTACAAGAGTCTATTCTACACTAGACAGTACAAGCGTCTATTTTACTGTAGACACTACAAGCGTCTATTTTACTGTAGACACTACAAGAGTGTATTCTACACTAGACAGTACAAGCGTCTATTTTACTGTAGACACTACAAGAGTCTATTCTACACTAGACAGTACAAGAGTCTATTTTACTGTAGACACTACAAGAATCTATTCTACTGTAGACACTACAAGCGTCTATTTTACTGTAGACACTACAAGAGTCTATTCTACTGTAGACACTACAAGAGTCTATTCTACTGTAGACACTACAAGAGTCTATTTTACTGTAGACACTACAAGAGTGTATTCTACACTAGACAGTACAAGCGTCTATTTTACTGTAGACACTACAAGAGTCTATTCTACACTAGACAGTACAAGAGTCTATTTTACTGTAGACACTACAAGAATCTATTTTACTGTAGACACTACAAGAGTCTATTTTACTGTAGACACTACAAGAGTCTATTTTACTGTAGACACTACAAGAGCCTATTCTACACTAGACAGTACAAGCGTCTTTTCTACACTACACTACAAGAGTCTATTCTACACTACAAGTTTATTCTACACTAGGCACTTTTTCATTGTGCAGCTTTGCAGGCCTCACCCACCTCCATGCCACACACACACACACACACACACACACACACACACAGACCTCACCCACCTCCATGCCCAGACGAGACCAGTAGCTTCATGAGGTCACTCAGTGAGGAGTAACATACTATTGTGATATTGAGTGTGCTCCCTCTCAGCGTCTCAATGTCTCAATGTGCGTGTAACAACTGATTAGCATGCTGTAAGTATGCGGGGGAAGTATGCTACTGTACCTGATCTCACACTGATAAGCTTTTATAACCTCCTACACGTAACATCACCGAATGTTAAAGTACCGGAGACTCTGCTGAGCATTTCCTTCCCACAACACTAGCATTCAGACAGAGAATGGGACAGTAGACCAAACTGAGAGATAAGGCGCTTTCTCAATCCTTCCTCATCTTGCACCATGAAAGTCATCTAATGATGATCATAAACATAAGACAAGCTGATTTGTGTTTGTGGTTGGAGAAATGTGCTGATAGCGATCGCCTGGTGTTGCCATTGTTTTTATTAACACTGTAGAGGCCTCCAGTTGGACTGCTTCCCAGATGTTGGGGGGTGGGGGGGTGTGGAGGGGAGAGGAGAGCAGAGCAGGCGAGGGGAGGGGAGGGGAGGGGAGGGGAGGGGAGGGGAAGGGAGGGGAGAGGAGGGGAGGGGAGGGCGGTGGAGAGGAGTGAAGGCTAGGCAGAGGAGACTAGAGCAGAGCAGGCGAGGGGAGGGGAGGGGAGGGGAGGGGAGGGCGGTGGAGAGGAGTGAAGGCTAGGCAGAGGAGACTAGAGCAGAGCAGGCGAGGGGAGGGGAGGGGAGGGGAGGGGAGGGGAGGGGAGAGGAGAGGAGTGAAGGCTAGGCAGAGGAGAGTAGAGCAGGCGAGGGGAGGGGAGGGGAGGGGAGACGAGCGAAGGCTAGGCAGAGGAGAGCAGAGCAGAGCAGGCAGGATTTTCCAGCTGCCTTTTCCACCCTGGAACAAAGGAAGGAGAGGGGGAGAGAGAAAGTGAGCAGGAGAGAGAAGAAACTCAACAGACAGACAGATGGGTTCAAAAGGAAGAACCTCTTCCACGGGGTGTCCTCTGCCAGCCAATCAAAATCCAGCCAGAGAGGACATGGCCCCTCCCATCACAAAATGCCCCACCCAAAACCACGCCTCCCAGGAAAGTCTCTCTTTCTCTCCCCCTTGTCCTTTCTCTATCCCTCCCTTTCTGCCTCTATTCCTACTTTTTCCATCCCCTGCACGTGAGTCAGATGTGTCCACGGGGAACACACCAGCCCTGAACCAGCGACCGCTGCAGAAAATTACAGTCTTCTGAAACACAAACACAAAACCAGCAGCACACATTAACACATTCACATGCACAAATGCAGTGTACTGACAGTCAGGACTCACACTCCCATACACGCACACAGCAAACACACGGCACACTTCAACACACACTCACATACACACACGCAGCAAACACACGGCACACTCACATACACACACTCACATACACACACGCAGCAAACACACGACACACTTCAACACACACTCACATACACACACGCAGCAAACACACGGCACACTCACATACACACACTCACATACACACACGCAGCAAACACACGGCACACTCACATACACACACTCACATACACACACTCACATACACACACGCAGCAAACACACGGCACACTCACATACACTCACATACACACACGCAGAAACTTGTGTATTTGTTTGCTTGGATAGACTTCATTCACAAATTAGACATACACACACACATGTACACACACACATACGCGCGCACACACACACACACACACACACACACACACTTAGACACGCTGTCTTCATTGTCTGACTGACCCTCTGGAGCTCAGAGTTTCCGTTGGAGGAAATGTGTGATTTGTGGGGTTGGAGAATGACTCGCAGAGAAGAAGGGGGGGAGTTGCAGAAGTGTAGAGAAAGAGTTAACAGCTCGTGTGTCCTAAGAAAAAGAGGAAGATAGAAAAAGGAGAAAGGGAGCAGAGACAAACAGCCCCCAGACACACAGAGAAGAACCCCATGCCCCCATAACAGCTCCTGCCAAACATGCACTATATGCTTACCTATAGCTTACATTATCCATATCTGCACCATATGTTTACCTATAGCTTACATTATCCATATCTGCACTATATGCTAACCTATAGCTTACATTATCCATATCTGTACCATATGTTTACCTATAGCTTACATTATCCATATCTGCACTGTGTTTACCTATAGCTTACATTATCCATATCTGCACTGTGTTTACCTATAGCTTACATTATCCATATCTGCACTATATGCTAACCTATAGCTTACATTATCCATATCTGTACTATATGCTTCCCTATAGCTTACATTATCCATATCTGTACCATATGTTTACCTATAGCTTACATTATCCATATCTGCACTATATGCTTCCCTATAGCTTACATTATCCATATCTGCACTATATGCTAACCTATAGCTTACATTATCCATATCTGCACTATATGCTAACCTATAGCTTACATTATCCATATCTGCACTGTGTTTACCTATAGCTTACATTATCCATATCTGCACTGTGTTTACCTATAGCTTACATTATGTGTGACTCCTGAGAGCCTATGGGGAACATGTACAGTATGTTTACCTACAGCTTACATTATCCATATCTGTGGAATTCCTTTCTCAGATGACGTCCAGCCTCCCTTCCACTCCACTACCACTCGCCCCCTCCTACCGCTTACTTTTTGGGGATCTGAATCGCTGGAATCGTGGGGAGGGTTCACTAATCTCTCTCTCTTTTCTCCTTTTCTCTCTCTCTGACTGTTTGACGCTGTCTCTCTCTCTCTGTCTGTCTCTTACTCACTCACTTTTTCTGTCTTTCTCTCTGTATTTCCCAAATGTGCATGTACCAGTGTGTGTGTGCCAGTGGTACTATTGGTTGGTTAAGTGTGTGTGTGTATATGTGTGTGTATATGTGTGTGTGTGTGGTAGTATTGGTTGGATTTGAGACTTGCATACATTTGCACCTCATCAATGTCACACCCCATTATATCAAATATCTTAAGTGTGTGTGTGTGTGCGTGTGTGTGTGAGTGTGTGTGGTGGGGGAGGGAGAGGCGGGGGGTAAGACTGTGCGTGTGTATACAATTCTGTGTGTGTGTGCTTGTGTGTGTATATTCACATTCTCACTTGGCATTTCCGGCGCCTGTCTCGATCCCTGTGCTTCTTGGCACCGCTTTTACAAAGGAAGCCATTACGCCAAACATCGGCCCACACATTTATTGATGTGACATCTCGTTGTTTTTCCGGATCAGGACTCTGAGATGTTCTGACTGCCTGTCTATTCCCTCTGAAGTCCCCTCTACTCTACTCTACTCAGGCCTGTGCAATACTCCTGGGTTTTGGGGAGTTTAAATATGTGGATGCATGTGTGTCTGTGGTTGAGCATTGCAGTTACTTGTGAATATTTGTGTATTTCAGAATGCTTGTGTGCATCGTAGCGATATGTCTACAGACTGAATCCTCATCACACGCGTGCACACACGCACACTTTCGGCCAACCCTCCTCTCTGGCTGAGAGAGTTGTGAAGTTCCATTTGGTCACCCACAGGGGGCACCTGACTAGAGTTAGACTACAACGGGACTGTCAGAGACTTTCTGCTGAGAGGACTTGCACTTCTATCCAAGTCACTGATGCAAAATGCACCTCAGAAGTCCAGCTTTTTCAAATAAAGTGTCAAAATAAAGTCCTATTTACAAACAATGCATGGAATATAGATATATGCTCATATTACCACCTCCCAAACTAAACACACACATATGACACGCCCTCTGTATCATTAACATACTGTATACATGTAGATCTCACCTACAGAAAAGTGGAAAAGTCCACATCCAAATCCACAAACCCACATGCACACGTTTCTATACACATACACTGTGCATTAGTGCATGCATACATTTCCACACACCCACATGCACACGTTTCTATACACATACACTGTGCATTAGTGCCTGCATACAGTTAGCCACACACCCACATGCATACGTTTCTATACACATACACTGTGCATTAGTGCATGCATACAGCTAGCCACACACCCACATGCATACGTTTCTATACACATACACTGTGCATTAGTGCATGCATACATTTAGCCACACACATACACTGTGCATTAGTGCATGCATACGTTTCCACACACATACACTGTGCATTAGTGCATGCATACAGCTAGCCACACACATACACTGTGCATTAGTGCATGCATACAGCTAGCCACACACCCACATGCATACGTTTCTATACACATACACTGTGCATTAGTGCCTGCATACAGTTAGCCACACACCCACATGCACACGTTTCCACACACATACACTGTGCATTAGTGCCTGCATACATTTCTATACACATACACTGTGCATTAGTGCATGCATACAGCTAGCCACACACCCACATGCATACGTTTCTATACACATACACTGTGCATTAGTGCATGCATACAGCTAGCCACACACCCACATGCACACGTTTCCACACACATACACTGTGCATTAGTGCATGCATACAGCTAGCCACACACATACACTGTGCATTAGTGCATGCATACGTTTCCACACACATACACTGTGCATTAGTGCATGCATACATTTAGCCACACACATACACTGTGCATTAGTGCATGCATACGTTTCCACACACATACACTGTGCATTAGTGCATGCATACAGCTAGCCACACACATACACTGTGCATTAGTGCATGCATACAGCTAGCCACACACATACACTGTGCATTAGTGCATGCATACATTTAGCCACACACATACACTGTGCATTAGTGCATGCATACATTTAGCCACACACATACACTGTGCATTAGTGCATGCATACAGCTAGCCACACACATACACTGTGCATTAGTGCATGCATACATTTAGCCACACACATACACTGTGCATTAGTGCATGCATACGTTTCCACACACATACACTGTGCATTAGTGCATGCATACATTTAGCCACACACATACACTGTGCATTAGTGCATGCATACGTTTCCACACACATACACTGTGCATTAGTGCATGCATACAGCTAGCCACACACATACACTGTGCATTAGTGCATGCATACAGCTAGCCACACACATACACTGTGCATTAGTGCATGCATACATTTAGCCACACACATACACTGTGCATTAGTGCATGCATACATTTAGCCACACACATACACTGTGCATTAGTGCATGCATACAGCTAGCCACACACATACACTGTGCATTAGTGCATGCATACATTTAGCCACACACATACACTGTGCATTAGTGCATGCATACGTTTCCACACACATACACTGTGCATTAGTGCATGCATACATTTAGCCACACACATACACTGTGCATTAGTGCATGCATACAGCTAGCCACACACATACACTGTGCATTAGTGCATGCATACATTTAGCCACACACATACACTGTGCATTAGTGCATGCATACATTTAGCCACACACATACACTGTGCATTAGTGCATGCATACATTTAGCCACACACATACACTGTGCATTAGTGCATGCATACATTTAGCCACACACATACACTGTGCATTAGTGCATGCATACATTTAGCCACACACATACACTGTGCATTAGTGCATGCATACATTTAGCCACACACATACACTGTGCATTAGTGCATGCATACAGCTAGCCACACACATACACTGTGCATTAGTGCATGCATACAGCTAGCCACACACATACACTGTGCATTAGTGCATGCATACAGCTAGCCACACACATACACTGTGCATTAGTGCATGCATACAGCTAGCCACACACATACACTGTGCATTAGTGCATGCATACATTTAGCCACACACATACACTGTGCATTAGTGCATGCATACAGCTAGCCACACACATACACTGTGCATTAGTGCATGCATACGTTTCCACACACATACACTGTGCATTAGTGCATGCATACGTTTCCACACACATACACTGTGCATTAGTGCATGCATACGTTTCCACACACATACACTGTGCATTAGTGCATGCATACGTTTCCACACACATACACTGTGCATTAGTGCATGCATACAGCTAGCCACACACATACACTGTGCATTAGTGCATGCATACATTTAGCCACACACATACACTGTGCATTAGTGCATGCATACATTTAGCCACACACATACACTGTGCATTAGTGCATGCATACATTTAGCCACACACATACACTGTGCATTAGTGCATGCATACAGCTAGCCACACACATACACTGTGCATTAGTGCATGCATACATTTAGCCACACACATACACTGTGCATTAGTGCATGCATACGTTTAGCCACACACATACACTGTGCATTAGTGCATGCATACGTTTAGCCACACACATACACTGTGCATTAGTGCATGCATACAGCTAGCCACACACATACACTGTGCATTAGTGCATGCATACAGCTAGCCACACACATACACTGTGCATTAGTGCATGCATACAGCTAGCCACACACATACACTGTGCATTAGTGCATGCATACAGCTAGCCACACACATACACTGTGCATTAGTGCATGCATACAGCTAGCCACACACATACACTGTGCATTAGTGCATGCATACAGCTAGCCACACACATACACTGTGCATTAGTGCATGCATACAGCTAGCCACACACATACACTGTGCATTAGTGCATGCACACACTGGTGGTTGTTTTGCAGCCATTCTCTGAATCAGCTGATTTTAGTAAAAATGAAATTTTAATTTCAATTAAGAAAAGGACAAACAAATTGATGCAAGTTTGATAATTAGAAAAAGCCATGCCATAGTTGTGATTACCGGAGGAATATCATTGCAGCACACATTCACCTAGCAACATATACATGTAGGTAGGTGTGTTTGTTTAGAAAGTTTAAATCTTCTATTTGGTGTGCTATGACCGAATGGGCTTAGAATGACTGTAGTCTGTGACTAGCACAGCCGAGCAGCTGTCATCCTCCCTGCTCCATCTTCTCCACCAAACTAGAACAGCCTGAAACAGGAGCACTAAAGCATTTTTATCACCAAAACCGGCTCACAAGGCATTCATTAATACTAGAAACCACCGCAAAATTCATGAAAAAAACGATGCAATGACACCTTTAAAAATGTACATCAAGGCATCCTCCCTATGACACCTACCACATGACGAGGAATCTAGTCTTCTATGTAAATCTATGATTACACCTAGCACATGACGAGGAATCTAGTCTTCTATGTAAATCTATGATTACACCTAGCACATGACGAGGAATCTAGTCTTCTATGTAAATCTATGATTACACCTAGCACATGACGAGGAATCTAGTCTTCTATGTAAATCTATGATTACACCTAGCACATGACGAGGAATCTAGTCTTCTATGTAAATCTATGATTACACCTACCACATGACGAGGAATCTAGTCTTCTATGTAAATCTATGATTACACCTACCACATGACGAGGAATCTAGTCTTCTATGTAAATCTATGATTACACCTACCACATGACGAGGAATCTAGTCTTCTATGTAAATCTATGATTACACCTAGCACATGACGAGGAATCTAGTCTTCTATGTAAATCTATGATTACACCTAGCACATGACGAGGAATCTAGTCTTCTATGTAAATCTATGATTACACCTACCACATGACGAGGAATCTAGTCTTCTATGTAAATCTATGATTACACATGTTGGACTGGGCAGTAGGACAGCTTTTAAGGCATTTTTCTTGGTTTCAATGTTGCCGTAGTAACTGCACTTTGGGTTTCTTGGACAGAATAGCCGATGAGCTACTGGCTTTGCCTCCCATCACTAATTAATCTTCAAGTCTGATAACATCCTCAACCACCTTCACCTCCCAGCCAGCCCCCCCCGCCGCACACACACACACACACACACACACCCCACACACACACACACACACACACACACACACTCACACACACACACACACACCCCACACACACACACACACACACACACACACACACTCACACACACACACACACCCCACACACACTCACACACACACACACACACACCCCACACACACACACACACACACACACACTCACACACACTCACACACACACACACACACACACACACACACACACACACACACACACACACACACACTCACACACACTCACACACACACACCCCACACACACACACTCACACACACACACACACACACACACACACACACGTCTATCTGACAAACTCCGGCCAACTTCTTACTTTCCTGGAGCTCCCTTATCTGTGTTCACTGTGTGTGTGTGTGTGTGTGTGTGTGTGTGTGTGTGTGTGTGTGTGTGTGTGTGTGTGTGTGTGTGTGTGTGTGTGTGTGTGTGTGTGTGTGGGGTGTGTGTGTGTGTGTGTGTGTTCACTGTCATTGTCTGGCTCTTGCTTTCCCCTCTCAGCCAAAGGCTACTGCTGTAGCTGTCTCTCTCTCCAGCCAAAGGCCTACTGTTGTAGCTGTCTCTCTCTCCAGCCAAAGGCCTACTGCTGTAGCTGTCTCTCTCTCCAGCCAAAGGCTACTGCTGTAGCTGTCTCTCTCTCCAGCCAAAGGCCTACTGCTGTAGCTGTCTCTCTCTCCAGCCAAAGGCTACTGCTGTAGCTGTCTCTCTCTCCAGCCAAAGGCCTACTGCTGTAGCTGTCTCTCTCTCCAGCCAAAGGCCTACTGCTGTAGCTGTCTCTCTCTCCAGCCAAAGGCTACTGCTGTAGCTGTCTCTCTCTCCAGCCAAAGGCCTACTGCTGTAGCTGTCTCTCTCTCCAGCCAAAGGCTACTGCTGTAGCTGTCTCTCTCTCCAGCCAAAGGCCTACTGCTGTAGCTGTCTCTCTCTCCAGCCAAAGGCCTACTGCTATAGCTGTCTCTCTCTCCAGCCAAAGGCCTAGGCTACTTCTATAGCTGTCTCTCTCTCCAGCCAAAGGCCTACTGCTATAGCTGTCTCTCTCTCCAGCCAAAGGCCTAGGCTACTTCTATAGCTGTCTCTCTCTCCAGCCAAAGGCCTGCTGCTGTAGCTGTCTCTCTCTCCAGCCAAAGGCCTAGGCTACTTCTATAGCTGTCTCTCTCTCCAGCCAAAGGCCTACTGCTATAGCTGTCTCTCTCTCCAGCCAAAGGCCTACTGCTGTAGCTGTCTCTCTCTCCAGCCAAAGGCCTGCTGTTGTAGCTGTCTCTCTCTCCAGCCAAAGGCCTGCTGCTGTAGCTGTCTCTCTCTCCAGCCAAAGGCCTACTGCTGTAGCTGTCTCTCTCTCCAGCCAAAGGCCTGCTGTTGTAGCTGTCTCTCTCTCCAGCCAAAGGCCTGCTGCTGTAGCTGTCTCTCTCTCCAGCCAAAGGCTACTGCTGTAGCTGTCTCTCTCTCCAGCCAAAGGCCTGCTGCTGTAGCTGTCTCACACGGAACACAGAACAGTTTAAGTTTACTGTGATATGTGTTGTACAGTGGTTGTGATCATATGACAATGTTCATCATATAGGATGTACGCCTTAATTGGCATAGCGTACATTTGGCTTTACAATCAACTCTTCATATTATATAGTATGTTAGTGAATATTACACTCTATAAAACAGCATATTATACACTATGCATGCTATGCTACATTTACACTTGACAAATCTAGCAAATATGTTATACATGTTCATTACTGTAGAGTGGGGCAAAAAGAGAACTTGTAAAGAGTTTCGTAGCTGTAGTCGTAACTGTGGCATCTTCATACGGTGAGGATTTACTTCAAACTGCCCTCTACTTTAGGAGAGGATAAGCTGAACATAGTGAAGGTTTACTGCTAAAAGCCATCAGGCGTCAGCTGTGTGAAGGGCATAATTCCTGTTGATGAGCGGATGCATCTCTGTCTCTCTCTCTCTCTCTCTCTCTCTCGCGCTGTCTCCAATTCCAGTTTATGAGCTGATGTTTTGGGCAGTTAAAGCAACCGGAGCCACCAGAAGCCTCAAGGTGTGCCACGTCAGTCCTGACGCAGAGGTGCATCTCTCTCTCTCTCTCTCTCTCTCTCTGTCCCCTCCCGCCTCCACCCAAAGCCCTTTAGGGAATCTGTTTTACGGGATCCCAGTTAGCATCACTGGCGACTGGTGTCGGAGGACTGGGGGGCATTTTTAAGAGCCTCTCGTTTTCACTGAGGCTGGAAAGTCGTTAAGCCCATCTCCTCCACTCCCCCTATACCTGCCTTCTGCTACCCATTATCGCACCAGGCTTCAATGGAGCCGCTTTATGGGGGCCCTGTTCTGGAAGGTTCCAGGGGTCCACGGGGCCTTTTGAAGTCCCTGGCTACCCGCTAAGGGCCACGGGCATCGGGGGAACCAGTGTCCCGGGTCCTAGTGACAGCCCGATGCTGCCACTCCAAGCCCCCAGTGACAGGGGGCTAAGTTCCTATATCCTACCAGAATCAAGGTGAAGGGCACAGGGGTAACAGAATCAAGGGGGCATCACTGTCTTAATCCAGTATTAGGGTCACTGTGACACGGGGGCTACGTTCCTATATCCTATCAGAATCTAGGGCAAAGGAATGGGGGTGACTAAATGAATGAAGGGGACAGTATTAGGCGTGACAGTGACAGTGTGGACATGTGATGCTGGTCCGTTCTCCTGGCTGATACATGAGGCCACATATGTTATTGCAGGCCCGCTGGTCTTGGAACCATGATTTCACGGAAACTCTCAAGCCTGTTCTTTTGCCACTGAGTATACACAAAGACCCAGGTTACAGTGCGGATTTCACTGTATAGAAATTGTACATTTGCTATAAAGCATTAAAAAATAAGTGATTTCTACTTGCACTTCATCATTTCCATTTAAACCCAGGGAAATGGGCGAAAGCATGTGTGGAGCTGTGCCGTGTAAGCACACCTGCTTACATGCATGAAAAATTAAGCTAGCCATCAGCACTTGCCTAATCATGATGTCTTTGTTTGCACGCCACGCTTACTTACTGTAAATCTCACCTGCATTACATGTAACCACACACATTTTAATCACAGCACCACAGAAGGGGCCAGAGTTGGCACGCGGCACGCCAAGCAGGCATGCCAAGCAGGCACGCAGAGCAGGCACGCAGAGCAGGCACTTGTTCTCTGTTCTCTTTTCCGCCGTGTAATGTCATTTTTTGTTTACTTCAGTAAAAGTGGGAACAAGGGGCCTCACTGTGTCCCCCTGGGGGTCCCCCGTCTCCTGGTCATTTAACAACGGGCCCCCCCGCAGGCCCCTGGATCCCCATCAAAACTCGCCCGAGACCCCGAGAGCCCGTAAACCCACCAGGACGCCGTCCACGCCTGCTCCTTGATCCGACGCGCTTCCTTTAAAAAACTTGCTGCTGGCAACAGAAATAAAAGGCTTCTGGATAACACTGCCACGTGGAAAGGGGCGCCGGCTGTCAGCAGTGTACGCCTAATGACGTTTGGAATGAGGCTACCAAAAAGACTGCTTTCACAGTCTTGTCCATGGCCTTGCATCTGGGTTGAGTTTGGCTAGGTGTTGTCTCCCTATCTGACATTATGCCTGTCATGTACACCTACCATTGAAGCTCCAAACGCACCTTACTTGTGTCCAGCAGCATCCGTGCTGCTTAGTGAGGTTTATGCTTGTGTGTCACAAACACTGCTAATGCTACGCCTGCTCCGGAGTATGCGACCTATGAAGATGCCGTGCTCTTCCCTGCAATAGAGAGATAAGAATTAGGGTTGCGAAATGAGTAGTGATTCATATGGCAGCTCAAGATGCCACAGTCATTGGTTTAGTTCTCACAAAAACTCTCACTGTCCACCTAATGTGGAAAGACAGGCTTTATAGCCAATGTTAACGCCTCTACTGTTGTCCTATAAACAGACTTCAAAAGGGTCTTTGGGAATTCACATGCTGATGATGGCCTAGGACGTGGTCTGATAAAACAGTACACCTTAAAAGAGAAAGAGAGTGTGTTTTTTAAGTTTAACACTTGATTTGGTTTTTGACTCGTTCCCAAACAAATGACTTTACCTTAGGAGTTGAGTGCACCGATTGTTCTTAACTCTTTGAGAATTCTCTAACTTCAGGTTCCTTAAACATGACCTCATTAGTGGTAAACTTCAGGTTCCTTAAACATGACCTGCTTAGTGGTAAACTGAGAGATGCTCTACGTGCAATCCTTTCTGCTTTCATTTTGTCATCATGGCTGAGGAGTCCTTAAGTGTTCCTGATATGCCCTTTCTACTCTTATCTTTTCAAGCTCTGGAAGTTTATTTTTGTGTTTATGTTGACTCTGATGACAGTTAAAGCAATCCAGACGTGATATATATCAAGGTGTTCCTTTTTCATGAAATTTGAGTGCATATTCAATATATCAGCTGTCACTTCGACTGCATGGCTAATATTTCATTTGGGAAATGCTTTCACACACCTTTGCTGCTTAACTCTCCAGTATTGCCATGACACAAACAAACGATCCTGGAGATCAGGTGATAGGGCTGAAAGCAGCTATGCCAACGCCTCGACACAGTAAACAAGAAATCCTCAGCAGAACCTCTTCACGCCGATCTCCGTGGGATCCTTGAGCCCCAGACAGTAGCGCCTGCGTGGAGGCCCGCTCATCATCTCCACGGCGACGGGAGAGGAGGAAGGGAGGCCTAGCCGGCTTAGATGAACTCAGCAGTCCCTGATGGCCCAGTTCCCCCTGGAAGGCTGCGCCACATTTTTGAACCAAATTCACTCGTTTCGTTCCATCGACGGAAGCCTCTGGAATTTTAGGCAAATTGAAGCAGGATGGTTGTATTTTTTCGTCAGCTTCCGTGTGACAACTCATTTTCCACCTTCCCTGGTCACAGAGTCGCCACCTCATCACTGTGTGTGTGTGTGTGTGTATAGGTGTGTGTGTATGGGTGTGTGTGCATGTGTGTGTGTGAGTGTATAGGTATGTGTGTATGGGTGTGCGTGTATAGGTATGTGTGTATGGGTGTGGGTGTGGGTGTGGGATTGTGTGCGTGTGCGTGCGTGTATAGGTGTGTGTGTGTATGGATATGGGTGTGTGCGTGTCTGTGTGCATGTGTGTGTGTGTCATCGTATTTATTTACCTGTGTGTGTGTACAGAAGTATTGTTTCTGGAATGTGTGAGTAAGAGAAACTAAGGGGGAGAAAGTGTGTGTGTGTGTGTGTGTGTGTGTGTGTGTGTGTGTGTGATTAATATTGGCAAATTGTAGAGGTTGAGCTGTGTTCAGGTTTCAGCTCTGGCACTGGGTGCTAAGATCATTGGCCGTTCCTCAGGTATGACTGCAGCCCTTTCCTTTTATACAGCAGATGCCACTGGAACACAGACACAGCATCTGCTTCTGCCATTATAGGTGCACTCAAGAGAGAAGCATAATAGCTAATGCCACCTGGGTAAGAGAGAGAGAGAGAGAGAGAGAGAGAGAGAGAGAGAGAGAGAGAGAGAGAGAGAGAGAGAGAGAGAGAGAGAGAGAGAGAGAGAGAGAGAGAGAGAGAGAGAGAGAGAGAGAGAGAGAGAGAGAGAGAGAGATAGATAGATAGATAGATAGATAGATAGATAGATAGATAGATAGATAGATAGAATATGTGCTGATATTTCACAAAAATGACTTGGCAATATAACTTTGGGAATATCAGTTTGGTAAGTGGCTGTGTTTTGACGGTGTGGCATTTAAACACTCTTTCAAATACAGGCATTATGAGGATGTCAGCTGTGATTTTAAATGGAGACACTGGAGATGTCAACAGTGCTTTTTTAAGCTCGTCACTAATGGCGCACACACAAAATGAGGGTGTGTGAGTCTTTTATGACAGTAGATAAGTGTGTGAGTGCATGCATGTGTGTGTGTGCGTGTGTATGTTTTGGATGTGAATGTTTGCATTCATACACTGTCATGAGGTCATAGAAGACATAGAAGACTGTAGAGTAGGGGCCCTGTATTGAACAACATGACTGTATCGGTCAGCATGTTAGATTTTTCATACTGGACATGTGGTCAACCTGGGAAAAAGAACAGGAATCAGCGCTCAAAATGTCTGTACTCATACACATATCCACATGCTCCAGCACATATTCATACAGACACACACACACACACACACACACGCACACACACACACACACACACACACACACCTGCACTGCCAACACACTCAAACTGCCCCGGCTTCATGTCTGTCCGAGTGTACAACATTTACTCACTTATAAATCAGCTCATTGTCCTACAGATGTGCTTTCAATGTCTTCTTCTTAGCTCTTTATTCCTTTATTATCTATCATTCTCTCTGTCTCCCTTTCTCTTTCCCGTTCTCTCTCTTTCTCTCTCTCTCTACCTCTCTTTCTTTCTCTCTATTTCTCTCTCTTTTCCTCTCTCTCTCTCCACCTCTTTCTCTCTCTCTACCTCTCTTTCCCATTCTCTCTTTCTCTCTCTCCACCTCTCTTTCCCATTCTCTTTCTCTCTCTCCACCTCTCTTTCTCTCTCTCTACCTCTCTCTCTCTCCACCTCTTTCTCTCTCTCCACCTCTCTTTCCCATTCTCTCTTTCTCTCTCTCCACCTCTTTCCCATTCTCTTTCTCTCTCTCCACCTCTCTTTCCCATTCTCTTTCTCTCTACCTCTCTCTCTCTCTCTCTCTCTCCACCTCTTTCTCTCTCTCTACCTCTCTTTCCCATTCTCTCTTTCTCTCTCTCTCCACCTCTCTTTCTCTCTCTCCACCTCTTTCCCATTCTCTCTCTCCACCTCTTTCTCTCTCTCTCCCTGTCTTTCCCTTTCTCTCTTTCTCTCCCTCTCCACCTCTCTTTTTCTCTCTCTCTCCACCTCTCTTTCTCTCTCTCTCTCTCTACCTCTCTTTCTCGCTCTACCTTTCTTTCCCTTTCTCTCTCTCCACCTCTCTTTCTCTCTCTCTCTCCACCTCTCTTTCTCTCTCTCTCTCCACCTCTCTTTCTCTCTCTCTCCACCTCCCTTTCTCTCTCTCTCTACCTCTCTTTCTCTCCCTCTCCACCTCTCTTTCTCTCTCTCTCCACCTCTCTTTCTCTCTCTCTCTCTCTCTCTACCTCTTTCTCTCTCTCCACCTCTCTTTCTCTCTCTCTCTCCACCTCTCTTTCTCTCTCTACCTTTCTTTCCCTTTCTCTCTTTCTCTCTCTCTCCACCCCTCTTTCTCTCTCTCTCTCCACCTCTCTTTCTCTCTCTCTCCACCTCCCTTTCTCTCTCTCTCTCCACCTCTCTTTCTCTCTTTCTCTCCCTCTCCACCTCTCTTTCTCTCTCTACCTTTCTTTCCCTTTCTCTCTTTCTCTCTCTCTCCACCCCTCTTTCTCTCTCTCTGTCCACCTCTCGTTCTCCTTGTCTCTCGTGGTCAGAGTGTTGAGGGCCTGCACTGTAATCTGCGCAGGGCAGAAATGTCCAGCTGTCTCCCCACAGCCTTTAATTTAGCCTTTATTTTCGGCTCTCTTTATGGGCCTTGACTTTCCCTATTCCAACAGCAAAAAGCACAGAAACTCCACAATTACACTCGCATTATTTTCAGCCCAGAGTGTTTTCCCCAGCCGGCCAGCAGAGATGCCAGCCGCAGGCTTGCTGGTCACCCACCCCAGTACTCGACACCGCTATGTTTTAGACCATAGCTATGTTTTAGACCATTACGTGAATATGTACTGTAGCTTCCTGGCATTATGAAATTTAACTAAGATCTAAAAATAGGAAAATATGTTGTTCGTTCGCACACCTCATCACAGAACTCCAAATGGTTTCTAATTTAGATCGTAACTTAGGACTGAACTGAATTCCACCCTGGAAACATGCAGTGAAATGGCATAGTTTAAGGAACAATTTAGTTGCCATACTTTTAAATAGCAAAGCTTTAAAGGATAGATATTGGTGCTGTTCCATACATCGGTAGACTACTCCACAAAATTAACACTTATAAAAAGACACAACCAGCATTCCTCACCGAATGGACAGATTTACAACTTATTGCATCTAAAAATGTTTTATAACATAGCCATGCTGGGCAGGTTGGTCTTACATGTATAGTACTGTATATGTATTTCATAACACTCTAAACTTCAGCCTTCATACTGAGTGAGTGAGCAAATGAGGTGAATAAGGTAGTGAGTTTTACCTATATAATATATATCACTACCTACATTATACTATATAATATTACCACTCACTTACCTATATAATATATATCACTACCTACATTATACTATATAATATTACCACTCACTTACCTATATAATATATATCACTACCTACATTATACTATATAATATTACCACTCACTTACCTATATAATATATATCACTACCTACATTATACTATATAATATTACCACTCACTTACCTATATAATATATATCACTACCTACATTATACTATATAATATTACCACTCACTTACCTATATGCCTCCATCACAGAGAAATGTTCACCTGAATGCGGAGTCAGCACACTCTTACACAGTCATCATATGCAGTAGGCAGGCAGTGCTATCTAATAGGGACACTGGATATGAAGGTCATTTGGTTACACTTTATTTTACTGTCCTGTTACAACAATTAGGTACATTGTAGCAAAGTGTGCAACTACATGTAATAGTATATACTTACACTGTACTTCAGGGTTAGTGTTGGGTGTGTACAGTGTAGGTACACAATATTACATGTTGTTACATGTAAACACAGTAAAACAGGAAGAGTAGAGTAGAGCGGTACCGGTTATTTATTTTCCATACCCTTCTACCGCTTTAGTGGCACTTGTGTCATATGTGCTACTGATCAGGGATCATGCTTGCAGACTCCCCTATGACAGTGTTTGTACACGGAAATGCACTGCACCACGGTAAACAAGACATAAACAGGATATCAAACAGTGGGCGGGTGACACTGAGAGTTATGGAGGTCATCAATCATTGTGACCCAGGAGGAATGCCGCGCACCTGAGCAGCGCGGTCAACATGTCGGTAATGACCGTCTGCGTACCTGTGTCCAGGTGTAGTTTCGTAAAGAGCCCTGTCCCCACACACACCTCACATTGCTCAGGGGGTAACCACCACTTAGGGCAGGACCCTGAGGAAGGGAAATCAGCACAGGAACACTTGAAATGTGTCGCCATGACAACACACAACTGCCGAACACCACTGGAAAGGTTTGAGGATGTTGGGTACAAGTAGAGGGTTAAACGGTTTTGAAGTGTGTCAAAGGTCAAATGTAGCTATAGTATATTACATGAGGCGGTCTGCACACTGCTTTGCTCCAGAAAAAACAAGGCAATGTTCAGGCGTGACGAAGATCCAATGGCATTGAAATGTTGCCTTGCTTTTCAAATAAAATCTTTTTTTTTTTCTGGTGCAAAACAATGTAGAGACCACCTTGTATAAAGTACATGCTACACTTAGCACCGCACCCCTTGTACAGTATATTAGCCATCTTATATTATTCACATGTATTTTAGCCACCTATATATTTTGCCATATCAAATCTAATGTATTTTTTAAATATTTCAATGGGTTGGGATAAATGCATGTGCTTATTTATTTATTTTTTATAGATGGATGGGGAAAGAAAGAAAGAAAGAAAGAAAGAAAGAAAGAAAGAAAGAAAGAAAGAAAGAAAGAAAGAAAGAAAGAAAGAAAGAAAGAAAGAAAGAAAGAAAGAAAGAAAGAAAGAAAGAAAGAAAAAGAAAAATTCTCACTGTGCTGGTGTGTGAAAGCCAGGTTTCCACATAGCAGGTCAGAAATTCTCTCTCTCTCTCTCTCTCTCTCTCTCTCTCTCTCTCTCTCTCTCTCTGTGGGAATGTAAATCAGTGCTTCATCAGACTGTGAGTCTGGATTTGTCCTTCAGTGTGGACTCCAGGTGCCACCACAGCATCCAGCACAGATACCTGAAGATGAGGAGCACAGATACCTCAACATGAGGAGCACAGATACCTCAACATGAGGAGCACAGATACCTCAACATGAGGAGCACAGATACCTCAACATGAGGAGCACAGATACCTCAACATGAGGAGCACAGATACCTGAACATGAGGAGCACAGATACCTGAACATGAGGAGCACAGATACCTCAACATGAGGAGCACAGATACCTCAACATGAGGAGCACAGACACCTGAACATGAGGAGCACAGATACCTGAAGATGAGGAGCACAGATACCTGAAGATGAGGAGCACAGATACCTGAACATGAGGAGCACAGATACCTCAACATGAGGAGCACAGATACCTGAAGATGAGGAGCACAGATACCTGAACATGAGGAGCACAGATACCTGAACATGAGGAGCACAGATACCTGAAGATGAGGAGCACAGATACCTGGACATGAGGAGCACAGATACCTGAAGATGAGGAGCACAGATACCTGAAGATGAGGAGCACAGATACCTGAAGATGAGGAGCACAGATACCTGAAGATGAGGAGCACAGATACCTGAAGATGAGGAGCACAGATACCTGAACATGAGGAGCACAGATACCTGAACATGAGGAGCACAGATACCTGAAGATGGAGGAGCACAGATACCTGAAGATGGAGGAGATGCCTTTCACCTTATATTGTCTTTTCATAGTCTTACTGTGCTAGTGTTAGTTTAGTTTATGTTTCCTCTTTTCCTCACTTTTTGTTGTTTGTTTGGGTGTGTCTGTCATGGTAGTTTAAAGCCATTTAAAAACTCTATTTGCAAGCATTATACATGCAAGTACGTTGAGATCAAAAAAGCACAATAAAGTGTTTTACTGTGAGGTTTCGAAGCTTTTTACTCTATTGTTCATTGTTAGCGCAGTACGACCAGACAGCTAGCTTATTTCTTGACAGGACCCAGCAGTAACAGTTGGATCAGTGCTCTGCCTTGGCAAGTGTGTGTATGTTGATAAAGATGGATCGGTGCTCTGCCTTAGCAAGTGTGTGTGTGTTGATAAATACCTCGAGAGTGCAATCCTTCAGAAAGCCATTGGAATAAAGGCCAACACTCTCTGTGGGCTTTATCTTCTGGGTTGAATATGGAAGCCCTTTTTTGAGTCAGATATGTCAAGATAGCTTTTAGCACCCTGTCAAAACATTCTTGTGAGACATTATTTTTTATCAACAGTTAAAATTAAAGTGATTAAACTAAATAAACATTTATCTGTGAGCACCACACTGTAGACAACTTGGACCACTGCACACAGAAGCCAAGTCCAGCTATCTTAAGTGAATGGACCTTTAACCTTTGTATGCAATATGTTTCCTAATGTCTTTCAAACAGTTACTGTTGCCTTGCTCTTGAATATTTATTTTAATGTATTTCAAGACATTATCTTGAGCTAATCAAATAAAATAAAAAATTGACGCCTGAATCAGACATATGTCTCTGTGTAACACCAACAGGCCTTTCAGTGAATGACTACATCCAGTAAATCCCATATAGATCTCTAAAACAGCAGGTCATTGTAGCAAAACATGTGCCTGGTCAAAATCTTAGCTGTGTGTGGAAAGGTCACAGGGCAGAGTGCTTGGGAGGCACACACAGATGACAGCTCACAGTGGAACATCCCTGCTTCTGTTTTGATCTAGGCAATAATAGCATTACACACACACACACACACACAATATCAGTGTCACACTCAGTCCGGAGCGATCAGTATAGAGTGGTTTGCTAGCTAAGAACAAAAAACTTGCCTGACCTTGAGAATTCGACTTATTCACGTTCTTCCACTGAATCTCAGGAGCAGCTTGAGAAAAGGAGTTGAGTATGTACATCTAGTGATCAATCTACAACATCTATTGATATAGATTTGAGTATGTTTGTATTTTAAATCGGCTTTATATGGTGAATACGTTTGTTGTATGCCTGTGTTTATATAGAAGTATATTCTTTCATGTATTCTGATTAGCAGAAAGCGGGCAGACACATTAGCACTGGTGTGCAGGGTTAAAGACCTCAGCAGTATGTCAGGACCCACCATCCAATCCAGTTCCGAGCACCATCAGGGTCTTTCTTACATAAACAGGCCGGCATTTCCATCAGGCATCTGCAGGGACGCCTCTGCATAGCTCCAGATGTCTTTTTCCACTTCTGCTGGCAGAAACATCTGGAAGGGAGAGAAGCTGGGTCAGGGGGGCTGTGGGGAGCAGGGAGAGAAGCTGGGTCAGGGGGGCTGTGGGGGTGCAGGGAGAGAAGCTGGGTCAGGGGGGCTGTGTGGGTGCAGGGAAGGCGGAGGTGGGCTACTGCGTGAAATATGAATCTGACTGGGAAAGAGCGGAGAAGAGGAGAGAGAGAGCTGAGAAGAGAAAAGAGAGAGAGACAGAGAAAGCTAAAGAAAGAGAGAGAGGGACGTGAAAGTGAGAGGAGAGCAGATGCCATCGGGCCAGGCCTGTGTCCCTGTGAGGCCGTATGCACAGTATGCAAACACCTCCACCGCTACACAGTGCTACACGGTTACTCTATCTGTTTGTGAAGGACCTAACATCCACCCCCACACAGCACTGGCACGGGAGGAGCGCTGGGGGAACTGCAGCATGCAAACACCTCCACCGCTACACAGTGCTACACGGTTACTCTATCTGTTTGTGAAGGACCTAACATCCACCCCCACACAGCACTGGCACGGGAGGAGTGCTGGGGGAACTGCAGCAGAGCAAAGCCAGCACGCAAGGCCTCATCACACTCACTTCATGCAGCAACCTTTTCATCCTCACTATTATCATGATGTCCCCTGGCAGATAGATCTGAACTTCTGTAACACACACACACACGCACACACACACACACAGAAACAGACACACACACACACACTAAAAAGGCCTCCAGGGATAAACTCTTTTGAAGTATATCATCTTAGAATTAGACATTACATGCTTATATCATCTTAGCATTATACACGCTTATACATTATGCATGCTTACACATTACATGCTTATATCATCTTAGCATTATACACGCTTATACAGTACATTACATGTGACCTAAATAAAAGTTGTATAGATTAAATTTCGAACACTTTCATATAGTCTCATTTACATCGAGTTTGAGTCTGGGAAAAGGTGAAAGTGATGAAAGTGATTATCATTTGTCATTGTGATCACACAGCACACCACAGCACATGAAATTCTACCTCTGCTTTTCCCCCACCACACACATGGGCAGGGGGCCGCCATGACAGTGGCGCCCAGGAAGCAGCGTGTGGGGTCGGTACCACCCTCCCATCACAGGCCCCTTATCTTAGGAGCAACAGCTAATGGAAACATACCAAATTGTACAGGTAATGGATATGTGTTTTTCAGCCATTTTTACTGTCTCATAACAATTACCAATGTGTCATACAATTACCGTCTCATATCAATTACCAATGTGTCATGCAATTACTGTCTCATATCAATTACCAATGTGTCATACAATTACTGTCTCATATCAATTACCAATGTGTCATACAATTACCGTCTCATATCAATTACCAATGTGTCATGCAATTACTGTCTCATATCAATTACCAATGTGTCATACAATTACTGTCTCATATCAATTACCAATGTGTCATACAATTACCAATGTGTCATACAATTACCAATGTGTCATACAATTTCATAGACAAATGTGGCACACAAAGACTGCATCAATTCAAACTCAATTTCAGGCTACTGCCAGTGTAGCACACAAACACTGTTCTGAATAAGTCGACAGAGTAGTTTAGTAGAGGAGTAGAAGTCCTTATTGTCACTACACAAAGTATAGTGAGATGTCGTTTGGAGAAGCCAATAGATACACAAGAAGACAGTACATAAGAATAAGAATTGAAATAAGGTCAAGTTTAACGACCATAGATGAAATCCCATAAGCATTGGCTATTCAAACAGTATGGACGCAAGTCTGTATCACTTGGCATTATTGGAACTAATACTGTAAATGATGTTTAGGCTAATTTGAATGTTTTTGCCTTAGACGGTCACTGTACATACATTCCTGAAGTGTCAATTACAATGTTGCCTGAAGAAAGTTTGAAAACCAATTAAAGAGGAAATGTCCAGTGTGTGGGTATTCTGGGTCGTGTTAGCAAACATGAACCAAAGGGTATCTTTTTTTTCTGTACAGCACACATTCCACATGCGCAAAAAAGAGCATAATGACAAACTCAGAGGTTATTCTGAGCTTCTCTTCTGCCATAAATCTAGATGCTTCTTTGATTGGGGAAATGTGATGTTTACAACCTTTACTTTTGCATTGTAGCACACAAGCAATGGCAGCTCTGGCATGCTACGTGTTTTGAAGCGAAACATGTTTTGAAAGGATGCCATTACCGGCGTCCGTGGGGGGGTGATAGCTTTACAACCTCCGCAGTCTCTAATCTGCCCTCCGGCCTTAATCACAGAACCCGCACGACACACAACCACCAGAGGGGTCATCGTCATGCCAACCATGCCAGCGGCTAGCGGTGCTGGCCCCTGATTTCCTATTCGCTGACAGCAGAGCAGGCGGAGGTGGCGGGTGTTGATTGGCTGATTGGAGATGAGCACACCGGCAGGTTGAGCTGAGGAGGCGTCGGAACACCTGGCCCATTCCGATGCTCCGATGCACGGCCGCACCTCCGTGTGCAGACAGGCCCGCGCACAGGCCCCGCTCCCGAAAACCAGAGCGCTAATTGTATGCCACCAGGTCTGCTCTCGCACAGAAATGAAAGGGCAGTTGCACACGGACAATAAGTGCGGGCTAATAAAAATGTGCATTTTTGGAAGTGTTTGCTCTGCCACGGTTGGTGTGAAAAACACAACTCACCATCTCTGGTTTCCCATCCCCTGCTCCTCAGTAATAACAGGGGCTCCCGCCCCCCCCACGCGAGCCGGGGGCAATGCCTGCACATGACACTGGCATGTGTTCAGGGCCTGTGCTGTGGCATGTAGCCCATCCACCATCACAGCACACCCACTGTCTCACAGCGCCCATCAAAGACCTTCATATTCAGTGTGCGCCTCATAGATCCTCAGTCATAATCCAGTGATCATTCAGGGTTAGGGTTAGGATTACGATCAGGGATATACAATAATATTGTATTACATAGATCTAGGGTTAGGGTTAGGGCCTCATAGATCCTCATTCATAATCCAGTGATCATTGAGGGTTAGGGTTAGGGTTTTGATCAGGGATAGACACTAATATTGTATTACATTGTTTACATTTGCTGTCTATTCAGTGACTCCAATTGCAACATTAACAGAAGAGAGGCATGCATTTTCACATACCTTTAAAGACTTACGTGCTGCTGGAGGTGCAAGCCTGAGTTCTGATGTGTGCAAGCCTGAGTTCTCATGTGTGCAAGCCTGGGTTCTCATGTGTGCAAGCCTGGGTTCTCATGTGTGCAAGCCTGAGTTCTGATGTGTGCAAGCCTGGGTTCTCATGTGTGCAAGCTTGGGTTCTCATGTGTACAAGCCTGAATGATGAAAACCATTTGTGGAAGTCCTCCATATAACTTAACTCCAATAAATGGAAATAGAACACAGAGTTAAAATGACTTTAAGAAACTCAGACTTTTTAAAAAGGGAATGTTTAATGTGATTAAAGCAAACCAAACTGAGACAGCTAAGAACAGCCTATTCACAAAGCCTCTCCCTGTCTCTGTCCCAGTCCTAGTATTTCTCAGTCTGACAGACTCTTTCAGACTCTTTTCTCTTAAACTCTCAGTATTTCACTGTCTAGCCTATGACCTTCATCTTCTATGATCTCCTGCCATCTCCCTCTCTTTTAATCACTCCTTCACCCTCTCCCTCTCTTTTATTCACTCCTTCACCCTCTCCCTCTCCCTCTATCTTATTCACTCCTTCAGCCTCTCCCTCTCTCTCTCTCTCTTATTCACTCCTTCCCCCTTTCCCTCTCTCTCTTATTCACTCCTTCAGCCTCTCCTTCTCTCTCTTATTCACTCATTCAGCCTCTCCCTCTCTCTCTTATTCACTCCTTCACCCTCTCCCTCTCCCCCTTATTCACTCCTTCACCCTCTCCCTCTCTATCTTAATCACTCCTTCACCCTCTCCCTCTCTTTTATTCACTCCTTCACCCTCTCCCTCTCTCTCTATCTTAATCACTCCTTCACCCTCTCCCTCTCTCTCTCTCTTATTCACTCCTTCTCCCTCTCCCTCTCTCTCTATCTTAATCACTCCTTCACCCTCTCCCTCTTATTCACTCCTTCACCCTCTCCCTCTCTCTCTTATTCACTCCTTCTCCCTCTCCCTATCTTAATCACTCCTTCACCCTCTCTCTCTTATTCACTCCTTCACCCTCTCTATCTTATTCATTCCTTCTCCCTCTCCCTCTCTCTCTTATTCACTCCTTCACCCTCTCTATCTTATTCACTCCTTCTCCCTCTCCCTCTCTCTCTCTCTTATTCACTCCTCCGCTGCCTCCATTTATCTCCTTATCACACATACTCCTCCGCTCGATCTCTCCTCCTTCGCCATGGCTGCTGTCTCCTGTGGCCTTCCTTGCTGATATTAAATTCTGCTGCAGTGTTGACTAAGGCAAAAGTTTATTTCTATGTGGGTTCCATTTTGGTTTTGGGGATTCTGTTGTTTTTTATTTCTTTTTCTGTTCGTCTCTCTCTTGCCTTCTGTGATGATGAAATGATCAGCTATGCGTGATACTTTACAAACTGAACTCTCTTTCTTTGTCTCTCTCTCTCTGGGTCCATCTCTCCATATATCTCTTTCTTTGTCTCTCTCTCTCTCTGGGTCCATCTCTCCATATCTGTCTTTCTTTGTCTCTCTCTCTCTCTCTCTGGGTCCATCTCTCCATATCTGTCTTTCTTTGTCTCTCTCTCTCTCTCTCTCTCTGGGTCCATCTCTCCATATCTGTCTTTCTGTCTCTTGTGTTCTGGTTCTTTCCTTCTTTCTGACTCTCTCTTTCTTCTCTCTCTCTCTTGCTGTCTTTATGTCCATGTCCATCTTACTCTTTATGCTTTCTTTCTGTCCATCCATTTCCCTCTCTTTTCTAACTCCATTTCTATTTCTCTCCCTCTTGCTTTCTTTCTATCTTTCTCTCTCTTTCTGTTTTCCTCTCCTTCTCTCACCTTCTGTCTAGCTCCATTTCTCTTTCTCTGCCTCCTGCTCTCTCTCTCTTTTTCTCTTCTCCTCCCCATCTCTCTCTCTCCCTCTGTCTAACTCTATTTCCCCTCCTCTCCCTCTAGTTCTCTCTCTCTCTCTCTCTTTCTTTCCTCCTCCCCTCCTCCCCTTCTTAGGGCTGTGCCTGTGTTTCCCAGCAAGAGCTAACAGCTCTAGTCGTTGTGGCTCAGCTACAGCACTCAATGACTTCCCCATGTAAACAGCACCCAGCCAAACCGCCCCTCCCCCCCTCGCCCCTCGCCCCTCGCCCCTCGCCCTGGACATGTGAACAGCACCAAGCCACACCGCCCCTCCCCCCTCCCCCCTCCCCCCTCGCCCCTCGCCCCTCGCCCCTCGCCCTGGACATGTGAACAGCACCCAGCCAAACCGCCCCTCCCCCCCTCGCCCCTCGCCCCTCGCCCCTCGCCCTGGACATGTGAACAGCACCAAGCCACACCGCCCCTCCCCCCTCCCCCCTCCCCCCTCCCCCCTCGCCCCTCGCCCCTCGCCCTGGACATGTGAACAGCACCAAGCCACACCGCCCCTCGCCCCTCCCCCCTCGCCCTGGACATGGAAACAAAGTCAGACAAAGAAAAAGAAAACGTAAGAGAGATAAAAGAGAGAGCACGAAGGGGCAGAAGGCAGAGAAAAGGGGATGAAAAGAAACATTAAAGCAAGGACAACGATCACACAAAACAAAATATAAGCAAAACACTGAGAGGAGGAGAGTTTCTGTGAGTTTAGGGAGACGCAGAGAGAGAGAGAGAGAGTGACTGAGACACAAAGATGGGAGAGACTAAGAGAGGGATAGAAAAAAAGAGATGTGTATGGAAATGTGACACAGCGGAATTTGAGGGAGGAGAGATGATGGAGGGGAAACGTCAGCCCTGGGTGCTCTTGTTTAGGTGTTTTTCCTCCAATGTTCCTGATCACCGTTCCCTGCAGGGTCTAGAACTAGATGTGATACATTTAAGGATGAATCAGCAAACTGAAATGAAAAGCATCTTGGCCTTCCAGTCAGACTCAGACAGTCTTCACAGATGTGCGTATGCCTCCGTGTGTGAGACAGACGTGTTTAGAAACAAAGACAGGAAGTTGGAGGAGTAGATGAGTAGATATTTATTTAAAAGTGGCCATAGATTACTTTGACCTGGACAATATCACGCTTAGTGCCTTGTACGTCCTGGTCCCAGATTTCTAGGAATTTGGTCCCAAAAGACTACGCCAGGTGAGGAACCTGAATGTAAATCACGCTGAACTCTCCCACTGTTGCCTGCAAACGCTCTTCCCCCATATCCACTGTCCTTTGTTTGTTCCTGTTTGTTTGCATGCAGTTTATCATCTGTGAGGCGGAAATGACAACGTCCCTAAACAAGCGATTACTTTTTGCGTATTTACAAACATGTCCACGCTGTTTATTTGGATGCAACTTGTCACATTGTAACACTGACCACCGTGTCAGTATGGAGCATCTCAGCAAACAACAGTTAGCCCCAGGGTGCTGGCTCAGGAGGAGGGGAGAGGCCCAGCAGCCGAGCCCAGGCATGTGGCCCTGTCCTGGGGAAAGATCCCAGAGCAGATGGGCATTTTTGGGCTCTCTGGCTGGAGGTCCAGCCAGGGCTGTCCGTGTCTGTGCCTGATAGGGAGAGCTGGGTGGAATCAGGCTGTCTGTGGCCCACATGCTTCAGCAGTACAGGCACGGGGGCGGGGGGGTCATGGGGAGGTAAATCACAGACCTACACCCACCCACCCCCACACACACTCTTACTGAAACACACACACAGGAAGGAGAGACAGAGAATGAGAGAGAGAGAGAGAAGCAATAGCATAGCAACACATACACATGACATATATATATATATATATGGATACTGTCACTCCCTTGCCATACATATGTAAACAAACATCCAGACAGCTGTCCAAATAATCAAGATAAATTAAAATAATGGTGAGAGAGACGAGTGGATGGAAGGATGAAGAGAGGAGTATGGGATGAGAGAGAGACTGACAATGTAAGGAGGACAGGAAGAAGGAAAGAAAGAGTGCACAAAAGAAAGGCAAACGCAGTTAGAAAGTCTGAGGTAAAGTTATTTGGGTGTATAAATGTCATTAATCATACTGCATTGTTTGGGTGTTCTGCTTTGGCAATGCAATGGACTCTTTGTCGTGCCAATAAAGCTCACTTACATCACAATTAGCACTTTACTGGAGCTGAACTGATTGGAGCTGAACTGCACTGAAGTGATAAGGAAGAGGGTCGGCAGACACACACACACACACACACACACATACACACACACACAGTTGGAGTCAGACAGAGAAAAGATGGAAGAGCGACAGAGATAGAAGAAAAGAGTGTGAGCCCCCCCACCTCCCTCCACACACACACATGCATGCACACACACACAACCCCCCCAGATGTCTGCCTCTGCTTAGTAACTCCATTTGGCCGGAGGGGGCTGGATTACCAGATTACCAGCGCATGCATCTGATCCTTAAGAAAACATTCAGTGACAACACACACTTCCCTCCGTACACACACACACACACACACACACACACACACACACACACACACACACACACACACACACACACACACACACACACACTCACACACACACACACACACACCCTACACTCTTTGCTTCTATACATACACGTTACCAACTTTCTCTGATTCTCTCACCCCCATCCCACCCAAACACACCTTCCCAGAAATGGCAAGATCTTCCTTATACATAACATTTACATTTGGTCTCGTGCATTTGGTCAAAAGAAATCACAGAATATCTTTGTGGAGAAGGGGGAGAGTAAATGCTGTTCCAAAAGAGAGGGACACAAAACAGAACCAAACTCAGTTTGGAAACCTTTTATAATGGCTTCCAGATGGCTAGTGATGTCATCACCAAGCGCCTTCCTACATATGTGTACACACTGTGACACTGAAACATCTCCAAAAAGTCTGATTTATCTGTAGATGCTTTATGTTCTTCAATTTTGCCATGAGAATAAAGAAGAAATCCTGTCATGACAACAGCTTCAGAGGTGAAGTACTGGAGGTTTTGAAAATCTGTTTGAGAAGGATTACAAAAACCAAGCCTATGAAACATTATGGAATGTTATCCATACAGACAGGGCTCAGTGACAGTTTGTAGATGTGTGAAGATAATTTTAACCCAGGCCGTTGAAGTAACCCTCCGGCCAGTGACAGAGCGGCCTCATTGCACGATTACTAGCCTGGGAGATAAGGCAAGGAAGTTGTCGCCTTTTGCAGATTTGACAGAGTGGACCGAGCAACAGCAGCAGCAGCAGCAGCAGGGCTTGATGTCAGCACCAAAGAATGCAAGCTGTCTCGCTCTCTCCCTCTTCCCCTCTCTCCTACTCTCTGTCTCCCTCTCTCTTTCTCTCTCTCTCTGTCTGACTCACTCACTCTCTCCGTTTCCTTCTCTCTCTCTCTCTCGCTCTAGCCCTTCCTTCTCTCTCTCTCTCTCTCGCTCTCTCTCTCTCTCGCTCTAGCCCTTCCTTCTCTCTCTCTCTCTTTCTCTCGCTCTAGCCCTTCCTTCTCTCTCTCTCTCTCTCTCTCTCTCTCTCGCTCTAGCCCTACCTCTTTCCCTCTCCTTCCTCTACCCCTGCCCTCCCCTCTGCAAAACAGTTTAATTCAAGCAATATGTGTCCCAGCAGCAATATGTGTCTCAGCAGCATTCTTCCCAGCAAAGGAGCAGAAAGAAGAAGAAGAGGCAGAAGAAGAAAAGAAAAGAAAAAGATAATGTTTGTTTATTTGTCAACATGATTTCATCCTCACAGTTCATTTCTGTGCTTTTTTGTGTATCTTTTCAACCCCACAATCATCTCTCTCTCTCTCTCCATCTCTCTCTCTCTCCATCTCTCTCTCTCCATCTCTCTCTCTCTCTCCCTCTCTCTCTCTCCCTCTCTCTCTCTCTCCTCTCTCTCTCTCTCTCTCTCTCTCTCTCTCCCTCTCCCTATGCCTTGTGGGACGTTTGGATAGTTGCTGAGTGCCACGTTAGCAACGACTGAAAGATCTGCTCTCCTCCTTCCTCTCTGCATCTCTGCAGCTCATGGTTGCCAGCTCTTGTGCGCCAGAAGCACACACACTAAGATCTCTGGACAATGCAGTAGGAAAAAGGAGCAGCCCTCTCCTGCTACATATTTCATTCCTCCTCCTCATGGATCTATGTCTGTTTTTTAAGTCCGTCCTGCCTATTTTAAGGTGGACTAGAAGGTCAAGTTTGTGTGTTGCCATCTTCATCCGTTAATGTTGGCCTGTCTTTGGTCATTTTATAGACTCATCCAAATAAAAGTCAAATTGTACAAGGTGTACATTTCCACTGATCCCTGGACACAGAGCCTAAGATCTTGCTGTTAGGGTTAGGGTTAGGGTTAGGGTTAGGGTTAGCATCTTGCTGCAGCAGGTGATCACTCTTCCGCTGCCCGTGTACATGGCAGCCCTGCCTGCCAACCCTAAAACCTCATTTTTGGGCGTGTTCATTTCTGAACTATTAAGGCAGCTATTTTTGGGCGTGTTGATATTTAAGCTATTAGGGCAGCTATTTTTGGGCCGGGTGATGGAGAGGGAAATGAATTGAGTGGTAGGACTCTTCATGTGGGAGCACAGAGATCAGCTTTTCAAAGCGGTGAGGCGTGCTTTACATTTCTGCGGTGCGGCCAAGGGGGCAGGCTGGCCCTCTTATGAGCATAATTTACAAAATGGGGGCGGAAGCACTGAGCACTTTTCAGGAAATATAGTCACCCCCACCACCACCACACACACACACACACACACACACACACACACACGACCACCCTCACTATCCCTTCACCTAGCGCAGCACTCACAAACTTCCCCGTTCCGCAGTTTCCTTTACCCATAATGCTTTTATATGCACCTCACAGGGCTGCATCACACAAGGTTAAACAAATGGAAGTAGTTGTAATGGGCTGGAAATGGACCGTAAACCACCCATACATCGCAGGAAATATAGTCACCCCCCCCCCCACCACCACACACACACACACACACACACACACAAACCCATACATCGCAGTGGCAGGAAAGGTAAATAAGGTAAAATCAGAAGAAAAAAGAGAGAGATTAAATAAGAAAGATTAAACTACAGCCTTCAGCAGTGAGGTGCAACTGCAGGCATGACTGTGTAGATTTTGCTGTCTTAAGTCAGTGCTGGACTGGGTCATATGGGTCGGTGCTGGACTGGGTCAGTGCTGTCGTGGGTCAGTGCTGGACTGGGTCATATGGGTCAGTGCTGGACTGGGTCATATGGATGCTGATGGGTTTTGCTGTCAGGGGTCAGTGCTGGACTGGGTCATATGGGTCAGTGCTGGACTGGGTCAGTGCTGTCAGGGGTCAGTGCTGGACTGGGTCATATGGATGTTGTGGGTCAGTGCTGGACTGGCTTATATGGGTCAGTGCTGGACTGGGTCATATGGATGTGGATGGGTCAGTGCTGGACTGGGTCATATGGATGTGGATGGGTCAGTGCTGGACTGGGTCATATGAATGTGGATGGGTCTCAGGTAACAGGGAGGCATGAGCGAGCAGGCCTGGTCAGGTGGTTCTTATTTTGGCCCAGAGCCATACATACAGCAAAGGCATTCAGCACTGGGTCAGTATGTGAGCACACAGTATGGCTTCCCACTGCACAAAGGCATTCAGCACTGGGTCAGTATGTGAGCACACAGTATGGCTTCCCACTGCACAAAGGCATTCAGCACTGGGTCAGTATGTGAGCACACAGTATGGCTTCCCACTGCACAAAGGCATTCAGCACTGGGTCAGTATGTGAGCACACAGTATGGCTGCACAAAGGCAGTGGGAAGCCATACTCTCGCTCCCTCTCTCTCTCTGTCTCTCTCCTTCTCTCTCTCTCTCTCTCTCACTCACTCTCTCCTCCTCTCTCTCTCCCTCTCTCTCTCTGTCTCTCTCCTTCTCTCTCTCTCTCTCTCTCACTCACTCTCTCCTCCTCTCTCTCTCCCTCACTCTCTCCCTCTCTCTCTCTGTCTCTCTCCTTCTCTCTCTCTCTCTCTCTCACTCACTCTCTCCTCCTCTCTCTCCCTCACTCTCTCCCTCTCTCTCTCTGTCTCTCTCCTTCTCTCTCTCACTCACTCTCTCCCTCTCTCTCTCCTTCTTTCTCACTCCCTCTCTCCCTCTCTCTCTGTCTCTCTCCTTCTCTCTCTCTTTCACTCACTCTGTCCCTCTCTCTCTCTCTCTCTCTCTCTCCCTCTCACTCTCTCCCTCCCTGTCTCTCTCAAAGGAAGTAATACGTGACAGCGTTTGGTTTAGAATCAGGCAGAATTCCAACCTAAACCATTAAACTTTGAGTGCAGAAACAAACTGGGATTTATGAAGAAAACAAACGTGTTAGTGGAGGGGAGTAAACCAAATGATAAATGCTTTAGCTCTTTGTCCTGCACAAAGTAAACAGACTTACAAGTTAGTGATATAAATGGTTTTCTGTTACATTAATGACTTTTGGTTAAATCAGTCATCCTCAATAATCAACCATTTACCTGCACAAACAAATCATATGAAACTGCTGTCAAACATCCCTATTTCCTTTGGACAACTGGTCTGTGTTTTTAAAATATGCTGTCTAGGTTTAAAGAGGCCAGACACTAAGATGTGCAGACCAAAGCACGATGGTAATATTTCAGATGTGATAAAGCTAAATAACTCTTTATTATTTTTTTAGGCCCACTAATGACTCTTACAATGTCTTTCTGATTTTTTCCTGGTGATAGGCTATCCCATATTATAGAAAATATACACACTCTGAACCCAAATCTGGGTTCACTGTGAGAGTGGTTTCCCATCATGCTTTGCACCTACACACATATCACCAGACGAAATGTTTTTATAGATATACCATTTCCCTGCTCTGAGGAGTTGCCATGGAAACATCCTTCCCAAGTATCTCCAGATATCCGCAGACAGTACACAAACAGCAGAACTCAGAGCATTTCTCCTCAGCAATGTCTTTACTTTTTAACTAAGAAGAAAAAGCTCCCATTTTTAATGTACTCTGAGATTTATTTACTGTAAGTGGGGGTCGGTGGGGACACATGTGTCTGAGCCTCTGCTGTGCTATTGTGCTCTGGTTAGCGAGGCTGGGAGGACGCCAGATGAAACGTGGCTATGGGGGAAACCATTCCAAAAAAAAGAGAAAAATAGCCTTCCTTCCTCCTCCACATTGGCCAGTAGCAGCCAAGCAATGGCAGGGGGGGAGCATCGGGGCACACTGCAAGGGGCGGGGCCTATCCTCCATGGCTTCTTATTGGCCTACCGCCCCACCACCAATGACACAGTTCAGAAAGGAAAGTGCTTGACCCAAAATACTCAAACTTAACAGCTCCTATACGTGGGAATTTATCTTCCACGCTTCTTGTGCTGTCGTTTGTGAGTGTGAATGCTGCATGAACAATGAACCAAGGAGGTGGCTTGTCCCTTTGTTGTTACATCTCAGATTAAAATGCTGCCAACCACAGAAGCAGCCCTGGCGGGAGCTGTCATCGCTGTCAGTCCTACCCCTCTTCTTCTCCTCTCCTCTCCCCCTGAGACGCTAAAACAGCTTAAACCGCAGTCTGATTAAAAAGGCTCTCTGGTGGGAGACCACAGCCTGCAGCTTCCTCAACGTCTTCATCAGCCAGCATGGCCTACTGACACAGTAGGAATTAGAGGAGGAGAGGGAGCCCAGCATGGGGCACCCCAAGAGCCGCTTGTAAACAAACATGCTTACGCACACTAGCGTCTCTGGCCTCCGTATTAGTTGGTGATGGCCCCCACAAAGGTCATTTCCTATGTTGAACATGAGGCCCATCTGGGAACACTGTGAGCGGTTCCTAAATGACCGCCACACACACACACGCACACACAGACACACACACACACACATATACAACAAGTGACTGGTCTATGTGACCTGATGCCATAACAGCTGTTGGTGTGTGTGAGTTGGTTGTCTGCATGTGCAAGAGACAGAGAGAAATCGAGAAATCGAGAGAGAGAGAGAGAGAGAGAGAGAAAGGGATAAAGAGAGAGAGGGAGGGAGAGAGAGAGAGAGAGAGAAAGAGAGAGAGAGACAGAGAGAGGGAGAAAGAGAGAGAGGGAGAGAGAGATAGAGAGAGAGAGATAGAGATAATGAGAGGGAGAAAGAGAGAGGTAGAGAGAGAGAGATAGAGAGAGGGAGAAAGAGAGAGAGATAGAGAGAGGGAGAAAGAGAGAGGTAGAGAGAGAGGGGGAGAGAGAGAGATAGAGAGATGGAGAAAGAGAGAGGTAGAGAGAGAGAGAGGGAGAGAGAGAGATAGAGAGAGAGAGAGAGAGAGAGAGGGAGAGAGAGAGATAGAGAGAGCTTGGAATGTCTAATAGCAGCTAGTGAGGTGAATGAAATAGCACTGATCACAGGAATCTGTTGCTGCTATGCTTGGGTGCCATTTTAAGTTACCAATGCTTTACGTGGTAGAAGGCATGCGCACAGCTATCCATACTGGTGTCACAACATGGTGCGGATAGATGTGAGTTAGACCTGGGCTTTATTTTCTTGAGTGAGTCAAAGCTCCCTCTCCATTGCAGGCAGCCCAAAGCCACACGCTGAAGTCTGTGGATGTGTTGCCACATGAAGCAGCCAGTTTTACTGCTGCCAAGCTCTGCAGACGAGAGTGCGCAGGTTTCAGCTGTGACGTGGCTTATTGTAAATTACAATCTAAAATGTCTTCGCCCACGGCCTAAACCGCGCCCCATGTCACCGTAACTGGTGTGTCCATGCCACCCTTCTACGGCAGAGGAAGCGGTGCGTAGACATTGTCTGTCCAGCTCCAAATGTGAGGTCCCCACCACGCCACCCCACCCCTCCCCCCACCAGTGCTATCCCACAAGTCTCTCCTCACAGCTGGACAGGGTCGAAGGTCAGCTCTGATCTAGGTCTGTGTTTGAAGGGGAAAGCTCAGCTCCAGTTGTGGAGGACTAGTCATCTGGGCATTGCTGTGTTTATCTACAACACACAACCATTCCTCTCAGGGGAAGATGTCACACACTGTCAGTGGCAATGTGGCAACAAAGTGACCTGTCATCAGGCTATGGGTCTCAAAGCAAACTGACAGACAGACAGACAGATTAACGGACGGACGGACAGACAGACAGGCAGATATACAGACAGACACTGTAGACAAACAGGCAGACAGACAGACAAAGCTACAGAAGCCTAGAAAGGGCATGCTGAGAGTCTGTTGCTCTGACTGACAAAGTAAACCTCTCTGTTTTTCTTAATCTGCCACGCCAGCTCCACAGTCCGATGAAGGAGGAGCTGGGAGGAAGACTATCATTAGTGGTTGTAAACAGAGAGAAAGGGAGAAATGATAGAGGAAGAAAGCAAGAGTTGGAGAGAGGGGGAGGAGGGAGTCTGAGAGAAAGGCACTGAGTCTCTTTTGGGACATACAATTTTTGAATTTGACTACATCCTCAATGCGCTGTGTCCCCTCCAATGCTGTTTGGCAAACCCTGCTAATCTGCACCAGATCTCCAAATTTATTTATGGGACAAATATGCCTAAGCTAAGACCAAAACTGCTTTTCAGCGTGACTCTGGTGTTCTTTTCTGTAATATAATATTGCTTACTGCCTTTCTGTTTTGCTATATTTATTAGTTTACATATTTGTTTTAATACAGGATATACATGGAATTTACATGGAATTTAACAAATAAACAATGCCATTATTTCTCAGCAAACACATTGTGTTTTGTTCTTAAAACCTGGACCAAGGGTGACTGAAGGCTGTTCTACACTGGTAAACTCTATGGTGCTGCCTGGACCAAGGGTGACTGAAGGCCAATCTACATGTGTAAACTCTATGGTGCTGCACGAACCAAGGGTGACACGTGTAAACTCTATGGTGCTGCCTAGGCCTAATTAGCCCACTTCAAGGCACTAGTGGGGTGAAGGGGGGCCCTTTAAAGGCGGTATTAAATATTCCCACCAGTAGCAGAAGCCTGTAAAGATTACTGAGGGCCACAACACTGAGCTGGCTTGGTGCCCAATGAAACATAACACGGGATGGGGTGAATGTGGGGCTCCATGTTTTTAGGAGATACTGTGTTCAACCTGCCGGTCTGGGGCTGGGTTTGGTCTTTCATCTGTTGGCTTTTTTGACCCTCACTATAGTTTGGGGAAACTGAAAATGTCACTCATAAAACAAAGCGCCTGAGCCTAATACATCTGCATTCTTAGACCATGTTTACATTTGGTTTTATTTAAGTTATAAGTGAGCAGTGCTAAATCACAACTCAAACTATGCAAGGAAGCAAAATTGATGTAGTTATTAGCATTTACAGTGGGGAACTGTTGTGTTAGCCAGGCTAGCACCACTGTAACACCTCCGCTAAATACTGTATATCCCTACAGTAATCCATCAAGCACCTCTACTAAGCCCTCAACTTTGCCTCAATCAATTTTTTTGTTTCCTAATCTGTATTTTAAAAACTCCGGTCCACCAGGCTACTGTTATGTAAACAGCAGAAACACATTTTGAATTCAAATGTGTCCACATGTTAGTTAGCTAGTGCTCTCCACATGCACCTAGCATATAGCACATATAACACTTTAGAACAAAATAAAAATCTTCAACACCAGTAATTGCTGAAAACAGCACCTTGGGCCACAGTGGATTTTAGCTGACAGCACCGCTCTGCATCCTGGTGTGGTGATGGGCTAGGCCACGTACAGAAGGTGGCTATGGGTGTTGAAAAGCGTGAGTGGTGAGATGGGTGGCGGTAGCCCTGCCACTGTTTGCACAGCTCTGCTTGATGGGAGCTGTTTCTCGTCTGCCCAGCTACTCTCTGGCACCGCTTGCCTGCGCTCAGCTGCCTGAATGCATTCTTTCCCCAATACGTCATCAGACGAAATTCAGCATCCCATAGAACGTGCCTCCATTTTGGTGTGGTGGGCGTTGCAAAAGGTGAGCCATCCCTACTCACTAATGTAGCCATACCACTGCAGCACTTACACTTCACAGACATGAGAGATTTAATATTATGACTTTTCAGCAGGGCCCGACCCGCATGCGTGCGTGTGTGTGTGTCTTTATTTTCCAACCAGTCTATGGGAGCGTGTTCTGTACATATCACTGATATGAGTCACTAGTGTGGTGTTCCCCTGAGGAGACGCTATGGAGGAGTGAAATGTGATCCCTGGAAGAGTCGTGTTTAGGCATTCCTTTAGAAGAGAGGAGCACAAGCTTCAGTCAGGAGAGAGGGCCTGGGAGGGACTGTCCCCTCCCACTCCACTCCACCCCAGCTCAGCTCAGCTCAGCTCTTTTCTTCTGTGCATAAACCAACTCCCCTCATTTAAGATTCTCTGACTTGCTTTATGCTATTTACTGCTGAGTATTTGCCGCATTTGGTAGTTACAAATGCTGTAGCTGGTGATTTGTTTATTTAAAAATTTGCCGTTCTCTCTGCCTTCCACTTTTACCTAAGACATTTTTTTAAGTGTATGCATTTTTCTTCATTATTTTGCCATTCACATTGTTTTGTATCCCCTTCTTTCTTTCTTTCTTTCTCTTTCTTTCTTTCTTTCTTTCTTTCTTTCTTTCCCCTATTCTCTCTCCCTGTCTCCAGCGGTGGAGAGAAAGCCCAGTAATGTTCTCTCCAGACAGGGCTCTGAGCTCACTCTCTGACTAATTTTCCCATACTGGAACAGATCTGAGAGAGGCGCAGGGAGGGGGGGAGGGGAGGGGGGGGAGGGGAGCCTCCCCCAGACCATTGCTTTTCTGCAGGACATTTTTTTCCAGCCCAACGCAGGTCTGGGCAAAGTATTCTCAGCCGAGTAGAGTAGAGTATGGAGAACTCGGTGACTGCGTACGAGGCAGCAGGATGGGGGTTGTTTGAGAGGTTGAGGCTGAGCCTGTGAGAAATGCAAGTCTGAAGAGTAAGTGTCTGGAAATGCAACCCCGCTATGGTTTCCACAGTGGGAAATGGAAATAAAGACTGCTGCTGTTCAATGTTTTAACCTAAAGCACTTTTTTTCAGAGATTTTAGGGGAGGAGTGTTTTAAAAAAAATGTCAGATTTCATGTCTTGTGAGGTGTCCAAGTTGCACTGAGAATTTTATAAATCATAAGTAAGAACCACCACCGAGGTTTGGACATGTGCGATAAGGCCAAAGGTGATCTTAATAACCTTTGAAGTACTCTATCAGAAATGTAACTGATTGAAGAAACTTCAAGATCTCTTAAACCTTTAGCTAAAACAGTAAGATGTTCTATGCTAAAACTAGTGCAGTGACTATCACAGAATCTGCAGTTTCATGAGGTGCTCTATCCCAGATACCAGAGAAACACAAAATGTGGCTTGGCCACTTAATGGGAATAATAGTGGTAAGTCTTTAGAATAACTCCTTCCTATAAATGCATTTGTTAACTCTTAATTAGCAATTCCTTCATCTTTTCTTAACCATTATTGCCACATTATTTCTCATCAATAAATATTTATAAACATATTTGTATTCTGTCTGCCAGTCTGTTGGCTGCCGGTCTGTATAAAAGAAGAGGTGAGCACATTCAAAAATATATAATCACAGGTGCTAGAGGTGTAGCAGGTATTTCACAAGAGGTGGTCTGCACACAGTTTTGCTCCAGAAAAGGATTTGATTCAACTTTTTAAATAAAATATTTTTTCTAGAGCAAAACTCTCATACCCAACTACCATTACAGTTAATGTGAAAATGGCCCTAAAGTCATTTTCCAATCCAATAAAGACATCCCTAATCAAGCCGCTGTGTGCTCTATGCTGCGGCTTGATATGCAGACATCCCTAATCAAGCCGCTGTGTGCTCTATGCTGCGGCTTGATATGCAGACATCCCTAATCAAGCCGCTGTGTGCTCTATGCTGCGGCTTGATATGCAGACATCCCTAATCAAGCCCCGTGTGCTCTATGCCACTGTGTGCTCTATGCTGCGGCTTGATATGCAGACATCCCTAATCAAGCCCCGTGTGCTCTATGCCACTGTGTGCTCTATGCCACTGTGTGCTCTATGCCACTGTGTGCTCTATGCCGCTGTGTGCTCTATGCCACTGTGTGCTCTATGCCGCTGTGTGCTCTATGCCGCCGCTTGATATGCAGACCCACACAGGTAAACTGTATTGACCACATTTAATGCCACCATAGCTAGCACTGATAGAGCTTAGCTAGCATGCTAACAGATGTATTTCAGTGATACATTTGGTTCTACTATACCATGCTGTTGTAAACAGTAAATGTAAATGGTTCAATTTCAACCCAGGATCTCAAGTCTGCCTGGTGAATAACCTGGCCAGCCACTGGCGAAAACCGGCGTGTAAATGTGTCCTTCCAGTGGTCATGACCCATTACAATTAAATTAAGGATGTTTTAAAAACTACAAGAACACACCTCAATTAAAGAAAGAAACTAAGTCAATTGGCAAGTCATGCAAACGTTTCTACTTGCAATGAAGTCATAAATGGAGTCCTGTTCAACAGATGGGCCTGTTATCTGTGTGGGGCAAAACCAAACACGTGCTGTCAGCCCCACACATCCATCACAAGTAGCATGTTTGCGTGCACTCATAATTGATACATAAACCATGACTTTGCCCTCCAGTCTTTGCAGCTTTACAGGCCCATAAAAAGGGTGCTGTGCTTAGATGTTGGTCTAATGTTTGTCTAAGTACAGACGGTACCAGACTGGGGTCTTCCCTTCTCAGACAGAAAGCAAAGCCTGTCCTCCAACAGGAACAGGAGAGCTGTAGATAGATGGGGAGAGGGGAGAGGCGTACGTGTATGTGGGAAGACAGAGACATAGAGAAGGCAAATAAGTAGAAGAAAGAAAGAAACATTGCACCCAGTGAACCCAGGAGTGTGTTTTGATTTGTTTTATAGCGGAGGCATTTTGCTCGCAGTGAGAGTGAAGTCCCCACACTGCATTACATTCATGTTAAAATCATGCTAGCTGATTAGCAAACCAGAAACTGTGGCATGTCTCGTCATTGGAACAGAAACAGGAGTAGTAGGAATATGATCAGGGCCAAAATGCATTAGCATGTTAAGTGTTCAAGCCTAGGGTTTATGCCCAAGAGAAGTAGTTTAGGCTAACGCACCTCAAAATTAATCCCTAAGTTCACTGGTGTCAAAGTACTATTCCTGGCTGAAGTAAGCCTTGAGATGACAAACATGGATTCCCTCTAATGATTACTAAAATTGAGGTAAAGGGAGATTAATTCCCTCTACCAAACACCGAAATTCATAATAATTCTGATGATTTTACTACACAACAGAGTTGTTGACCTCGGGGAGACATAGAGTCCAGACATAGAGCAGCTGAGCTCTTGCCATGAAGGGCAAAAACGTTATTGTAAACACAAAAATGCCACAGCTGTACTATAGCCCCTTACAAGTCATCATATGAGCCTGAAGCAGTGTTTGCTCATACTACTGGCCTGTGTGGCTAACATATCCAGTTCTAATGCTCATACTACTGCCCTGTGTGGCTAACATATCCAGTTCCAGTTCTTTATACATCGCCTTCCCCAGACGTCCTTTACCAAAGAGCTCCAAAAAAACACATACTGAAAACAAAATAAAAAAACAACAAACACAGAACTTCCTTTTATTCCTCCATTTTGCTCTCTCCCACTCCTTCACTCCTCTTTTGCTTTCTCTCTCTGTTGCTTTCCAACCATCTCTCCTCTGCTTTTTCCTCAGCCCTTCCTCCTTAGTGGAGCTCTCTCTCCCCTCCGTCTCTCTCCCCTCCGCCCCCCCCCCCCCTCTCCTTTCTGCTCCACTCCTCTCTACTCCTCCTCTCCTCCACTCCTCTCCTCTCCACTCTGCTCTATTCCACTCCTCTCTGCTCCTCTCCTCTCCTCTCTGCTCTATTCTACTGCACTTCTCTCTGCTCTGCTCCCTACTGCGGAGCTGGCTTCTCCAGCTCTGTCATATTTTCCATGAACTATCCTCTCTGTTTCACAGTCAGCATCTGAGCACAGTCAAGCAGGGAGAAGAAGTAAGAGAGATGGAGCCAGAGGTGGACAGAGAGAGAGAGAGAGATGGAGAGAGAGAGAGAGAAAGAGAGAGAGACAGAGTAGAGTAGAATAGTAGAGTAGAGTGAGAGAGAGGGGAATGGAATGAGAGAAACAGAGTAAGAAAGAGAGACAGAAAGAGAGAGACAGACAGAGGGAGAGAGAGATACACTGAGAAAGACAGGAGGGAGAGAGAGAGGAAGACAGAGAGGGAGGGGTAGAGAGAGAGACAGAATGACAGAGGGAGAGAGAGAGAATGAGAGAGGGGGAGAGAGAGAGAATGAAAAAGGGAGAGAGAGAGAGACAGAATGAGAGAGGGGGAGAGAGAGAGAGAATGAGAGAGGGGGAGAGAGAGACAATGAAAAAGGGAGAGACAGAATGAGAGAGGGGGAGAGAGAGACAGAATGAGAGAGGGGGGAGAGAGACAGAATGAGAGAGGGGGAGAGAGAGACAATGAAAAAGGGAGAGAGAGAGAGAGACAGAATGAGAGAGGGGGAGAGAGAGAGAATGGAAAAGGGAGGGAGAGACAGAATGAGAGAGGGGGAGAGAGAGAATGAAAAAGGGAGAGACAGAATGAGAGAGGGGGAGAGAGAGAATGAAAAAGGGAGAGAGAGAGAGACAGAATGAGAGAGGGGGAGAGAGAGACAGAATGAGAGAGGGGGAGAGAGAGACAATGAAAAAGGGAGAGAGAGAGAGACAGAATGAGAGAGGGGGGGAGAGAGAGAGGAGAAAGGGGCAGGATGAAAGAGAGAAAGTGAGGGAAATGGCCGTCTATGTTTGTGTAAAGACTCAGTAGAACAAACTAAACCTAACTGCACTAGAAGGGCAAAAATGTGTCTTCCTCTGGCACGCTCACTGAGCAACCACCTTTCAGTGCTATAAGGAACATGTCACTGACCCAAAGCTTTACTGAATAAAAAGAAGTTAATAGTTCTACACTGAACTGTAACTTATAAGAATTGAATTAGTTCATTTTTATAATTATACAGTAGAACAAGCTGAATTTCAATAAAACATATTCTAAAAGGTTTAACAGTCAGAGTTATTCTCTACCTAAGAAAAACCTGGTAATATTCCTAGTAACTGAAATGGTTTTAACATTTATAAAACATTACCCATAATCAGTTAATATGTAGTGTCCTTCATGCTAACATACACAGCGCGAGACATTTAGATGAAAATCTTCATGCAACATATACTGTCCACAACTTCTGAACAAATTATAGTGTTTAGACTGCTTTGCTTTTTCAACCTCTGTCATTTGGAAGCCCAGGAGCCAAAATGATTCCCTGACCTGCCTGATTTCACAGAGATGACATTTCAAGTCATAATATCGAGCAGCCTACTCTCTGCGTTTCCTGAGAGAGGACATGGATGTTTAAAGGCGTGTCCACATTCCCTCTTTCTCAGTCAAGCATACTCCTAACCCTTTCCCTAACTGCTTTTAACCATGCAGTATGACAGACTTCCACCAACAACTGCGCATTTCTTTAGTTTCTTCAGAGACCTGCCAAGGCCTGAACACACACAGCCAGACAATTTAAAGGCGTTTAATTAGACGATGAGAGGAGAGAGAGCACATAGACAGAGTGAGGGAAAGAAAGAGACAGAGAGAGAGCGCACAGAGAGAGGGGGGGAGAGAAAGAGACAGAGAGAGAGAAGTGCAATTCAACTCTCTCAGGTTCTGTTTTGGTAAATTATATGTGTCTACTGAAGGCTTCCTGGCTCTCGGAGCAGCGTGGAGTCCGGCCCTCTTCTGTGTCAACGTGGTCGAGCTACGCAGGAGGCAAACGCTTCTCGCTCCAGAAGCTCTTTAGTGGAGATTCTTTAACTAGGTTGTCCAGTGTCAGTAATATGTTTCCGGGAGTTAAACTAAAAAAATGAGCAAAGATGAAAACAGCATGACATAGCAGTCTTGGAAAAGAAGCTATTTTATGGAGCCTTTTTGCCTCCATTTAGTCCAGCGCAAGAACAGAGCTGAGAAACACCTCACCGCCAGTTAACGAGGCAGAGCAATCTGTGTCACCCATAATTTGTGAAGTGCAGTTCAGAGCATTTATTTCCGCTTTTCTTCATCGGGTCAAACATGAGGCTGACAATACTGGAGCAGGTCGAAGAGCCTTTAACAGCTTGATGTTGGATAGCCTTTATAGTGCCGACTTGTTACAGTTAGCAAGCAAAATAATAACACTTCTGCCCAGGCCAAGCTCGATGTCAAACACAATAGTCCCACTTTTATACAGCTTAGGCTGAGTCTAGCCAAAGGTCACATTTTTAAATGCTTTGGCAGGCTGTTTATTACAAATCTCAGCTAAATGTAAACCCAACGTTTTACAACCTATCACTAGACCTATGAAAGACACTCTATTCTTACTGCAATACATTGTATAATTATTCTCTTTATTTAGGCAGCCTTTATTTACAGAGCACAAAACACGTCCAAACATCAATCCAGGCATCCAAGAACCCAAAACCTTTTTTTCATTCCATCTGAATTAGAAGTCCATAACTCCCACACTTCATTTTAGCATTTAGGTCATTTAACTTTGTTGAAATTACTTCTGAAAAGAGATATTTTGCCTGCAGCTTTTTATACTAATTTAAAGCCTAGCGTATGCACACTGGAGGAGTTTTCCCCCAATTTAAAGCCTAGTGTATGACGAGACTAGTAGGAGTAGGAGTAGGAGTAGGAGAGGAGAGGAGAGGAGAGGAGAGGAGTAGAGAGGGGAGGAGAGGAGTGGAGAGGAGAGGAGAGGAGAGGAGAGGAGAGGAGAGGAGCAGAGGGGAGCAGGAGAGGAGAGGAGAGGAGAGGAGGGGAGAGGAGAGGAGAGGAGAGGAGAGGAGAGGAGAGGAGAGGAGAGGAGAGGAGGGGAGAGGAGAGGAGAGGAGAGGAGAGGAGGGGAGAGGAGAGGAGAGGAGAGGAGAGGAGAGGGGTAGGGAGGAGAGAAGAGGAGTAGAGAGGAGAGGAGAGGAGAGGAGAGGAGAGGAGAGGAGAGGAGAGGAGAGGAGAGGAGAGGAGGGGAGAGGAGAGGAGAGGAGAGGAGAGGAGGGGAGAGGAGAGGAGAGGAGAGGAGAGGAGAGGAGAGGAGAGGAGAGGAGAGGAGAGGAGTGGAGCGGAGAGGAGTAGAGAGGAGAGGAGAGGAGGGGAGAGGAGAGGAGAGGAGGGGAGAGGAGAGGAGAGGAGAGGAGAGGAGAGGAGAGGAGGGGAGAGGAGAGGAGAGGAGAGGAGAGGAGAGGAGGGGAGAGGAGAGGAGAGGAGAGGAGAGGAGAGGAGAGGAGGGAAGAGGAGAGGAGAGGAGAGGAGAGGAGAGGAGAGGAGAGGAGAGGAGAGGAGAGGAGCGGAGCGGAGAGGAGAGGGGTAGAGAGGAGAGGAGAGGAGAGGAAAGGAGAGGGGTAGAGAGGAGAGGAGAGGAGTAGAGAGGAGAGGAGAGGAGAGGAGAGGAGAGGAGAGGAGAGGAAAGGAGAGGGGTAGAGAGGAGAGGAGAGGAGAGGAGAGGAGTGGAGCGTAGAGGAGTGCAGTAGAGTAGGAGAGGAGAGGAGAGGAGAGGAGAGTGGAGGAGTGGAGAAGAGGAGAGGAGAGGAGAGGAGAGGAGAGTGGAGGAGAGGAGAGGAGAGGAGAGTGGAGGAGAGGAGAGGAGAGGAGAGTGGAGGAGAGGAGAGGAGAGTGGAGGAGAGGAGAGTGGAGGAGAGGAGCGGAGAGGAGAAGAGTGGAGGAGAGGAGCGGAGAGGAGTGCAGTAGAGTAGGAGACGGCCGTCCACCCTGTAATTCCACTGTTGCTTCCTCTCTCTCATTTCCACCAGACTGCCTTCATTCCCCACTCGCTGGCAAGTCCCACGCTTGTGGTGTTTCATCTCTCTCTCTCTCTCTCTCTGTGTCTCCTCTCTCTCTCTCTCTCTCTCTCTCTCTCTCTCCCTCTCTCTGTGTCTCCTCTCTCTCTCTCTCTCTCTGTGTCTCCTCTCTCTCTCTCTCTCTCCCTCTCTCTGTCTGTCTTGTCTTTCTTTCTGCATCTGTCCTCCTCCTCTGCTGCTGCCTTTCTTAAACACCTCTTTTTCTCCTGTGCTTCGTCCCCCCGCCCCATCTCTCCCCATCTTTGACTGTCTGTGTCCCCCAGAAGCTTGCTGGCTCTGCCCTGTAGTCAATGGTTTTGGCAAAAGCAATAATTATTATCATCTGTGTTTGTGTGTGCCTGAGGCGGAAGAGGCATCAGGCATCTGACATGCCACCCATGAGGGCACACCCAAAGCACGCCCGGCAGGTGAGGACTGGCACCAGGGCCGTCTACAAGCACTAATCACTGTTCACTAATCACTACGGGCACGCCTTCATGGGGAAAAGGCAGGCTCACTGGAACATCTCTTAATGGCTCTTAATGGAAATGCCTCCAGATGGTCAAAATGATCTTTGGGTGGGTCAACAAAAGGGCCTGTAGGGATGGTGCTTTGAGTCGGAGAACACAAACACAAAAGGCCTCTGAGTTCACGCCTTTTTGTGTAGCGGAAATGTTTTACAGCATGTTCAATGGACACTTTGTGAGGACATACTCTTCCCCTTGCCAAAGTGCACACTTCACAAAGACATACTCTTTCACTTGCCTTAGTCCACACTTCATGAGGACATGCCCTTGCTCTTAGGGTACGGTGGATATGGACATGCCCTTGGTCTTAGTGCACACTTCATGAGGACATGCCCTTGCTCTTAGTGCACACTTCATGAGGACATGCCCTTGCTCTTAGTGCACACTTCATGAGGACATGCCCTTGCTCTTAGGGTACGGTGGATGAGGACATGCCCTTGCTCTTAGGGTACGGTGGATGAGGACATGGTGGTGTAGACGTGGATGAGTGGATGAGGACATGCCCTTGCTTTTAGTGTAAGTGGATGAGGACATGCCGTTGGTCTTACTGTAGAGTGGATGAGGACATGCCCTTGGTCTTACTGTAGAGTGGATGAGGACATGCCCTTGCTCTTAGTGTAAGTGGATGAGGACATGGTGGTGTGGACGTGAATGAGGACATGCCCTTGCTCTTAGTGTAAGTGTATGAGGACATGCCCTTGCTCTTAGGGTATGGTGGATGAGGACATGCAACTGCTCTTAGTGCACACTTCATGAGGATATGCCCTTGCTCTTAGTGTAAGTGGATGAGGACATGCCCTTGGTCTTACTGTAGAGTGGATGAGGACATGCCCTTGGTCTTACTGTAGAGTGGATGAGGACATGCCCTTGGTCTTACTGTAGAGTGGATGAGGACATGCCCTTGCTCTTAGTGTAAGTGGATGAGGACATGGTGGTGTGGACGTGGCTGCTGCTGAGTTTGGCTTCAGATTCGTCATCCCTGCACCACACCAGAGCTCCCCCGACCAACACAAACAAGGACAGACAGGGTGCACGGCGCAGCCCGTCTGAAATTAGCTCCAGTTCGGGAGCAGTGTGATCCCACTGCTGCTCAGAGAGAGAGGGAGAGAGGGGGGAGAGGGAGAGAGGGAGAGAGAGAGAGAGAGAGAGAGGGAGAGAGAGAGAGGGAGAGAGAGAGAGAATAGGCCAGAGAGAGAGGGGGGGGGGGGAGAGAGAGAGAGAGGGGGAGAGAGAGAGAGAGACTCACAGACTCAGAGAGAAAGAGAGAGAGAGAGGGAGAGAGAGAGAGAGACTCACAGACTCAGAGAGAGAGAGAGAGAAAAAAAGATCCTTAGACTTCATGCACCACTTCAGAACCAATGTTTTCATGCTCTTTGTCTGCTGGTTCTTCTTCTGAGTGCGGTTCGGTGGTTAGGTGAGAACAAAGTCAGATTCACTAGCTGCTAAAACACAGGATAAGGTCTGTCAGAGGGGCGTCTGCTCCAAATACTTCCATCCACTGCCTGAGGTGAGGAAACAAGTGTTTGTGTGTGTGTGTGTGTCTGTGTGTGTGTGTGTGTGTGTGTGTGTGTGTGTGTGTGTGTGTGTGTACATCTGCACTGAAGGATGTGCCTATTAGTCAATCAACATACACTAATATAGCTTTAGCAAACAGTTAGATGATGTAAGACAATGTCACAGCAGTCACTTAGCAGACATAAATCTCCCCTGAGCTCTCTCTACCCCCGCCACACAATTACCTCTTCTGGAGCTCAACAGGCCCTCTCTCTCTCTGTCTGTCTCTCTGTCTATCTCCTCGTCAGCCTTTCTGTCTGCCTGCCTTTCTGTCTGTTTCTCTCTCTGTCTGTCTCCCCATCAGCCTTCCAGTCTGTCTCTCTGTCTGCCTTTCTGTCTATCTCTCTGTCTGTCTGTCCTGAGCTTTACTCTCTCCATCCACTCCACACAGTCACTGGAGCTCAACAGGCCCCCACTCTGTCTGTTTCTCTGTCTGTCTGCCTCTGTGTGTGTTTCTCTGTCTGTCTGCCTGTCTCTGTCTGTCTGTCTATCTCTTTCTCTGTCTGTTTGTCTGTCTGTCTCTCCCTGTCCTGAGCTTTACTCTCTTTACCCACTCCACACAGTTCCTTCTGCTCTCTCTCTCTGTCTGTCTCTGTCTGTCTGTCTGCCTCTCTGTCTGCATGCCTGCCTGTCTGTCTGTCTCTTTCTCTATCAGTCTCTCTGTCTTTCTGTCTCTCTGTCTGCCTTTCTGTCTGTTTCTCTCTGTCTCTCTCTTAACCTTGGTCAAGTGAGCAATAAGGGGATTAACCAGATGGAAGAGGCAGCATAGAAATACTAGAGAGGCTGCATACAGTACTAGAGAGGCTGCATACAGTACTAGAGAGCTGCATACAGTACTAGAGAGGCTGCATACAGTACTAGAGAGGCTGCATACAGTACTAGGAGGCTGCATACAGTACTAGGGAGGCTGCATATAGTACTAGACAGGGTGTATATAGGACTAGACAGGGTGTATATAGGACTAGGGAGGCTACATACAGTACTAGGGAGGCTACATACAGTACTAGGGAGGCTGCATTTAGTACTAGGGAGGAGGCTGCACAGGAGTACTAGGAAGGCTGCATATAGTACTAGAGAGGCTGCATATAGTACTAGAGAGGGCGCATATAGTACTAGAGAGGGCGCATATAGTACTAGACAGGGTGTATATAGGACTAGGGAGGCTACATATAGTACTAGGGAGGCTGCATATTGTACTAGAGAGGCTACATATAGTACTAGCTAGGGTGCATATAGTACTAGGAGGCTGCATATAGGACCAGAGAGTGTGCATATAGTACCAAAAGACTACGCCAGGTGAGGAACCTGAATGTAAATCACGCTGAACTCTCCCACTGTTGCCTACAAACGCTCTTCTCCCATATCCACTCTCCTTTGTTTGTTCCTGTTTGTTAGCATGCAGTTTATCATCTGTGAGGCGGAAATGACAACGTCCCTAAACAAGCGATTACTTTTTGCGTATTTACAAACATGTCCACGCTGTTTATTTGGATGCAACTTGTCACATTGTAACACTGACCACCATGTCAGTATGGAGCGTCTCAGCAAACAACAGTTAGCCCCAGGGTGCTGGCTCAGGAGGAGGGGAGAGGCCCAGCAGCCGAGCCCAGGCATGTGGCCCTGTCCTGGGGAAAGATCCCAGAGCAGATGGGCATTTTTGGGCTCTCTGGCTGGAGGTCCAGCCAGGGCTGTCCGTGTCTGTGCCTGATAGGGAGAGCTGGGTGGAATCAGGCTGTCTGTGGCCCACATGCTTCAGCAGTACAGGCACGGGGGCGGGGGGGTCATGGGGAGGTAAATCACAGACCTACACCCACCCACCCCCACACACACTCTTACTGAAACACACACACAGGAAGGAGAGACAGGGAATGAGAGAGAGAGAGAGAGAGAGAAAGAAAGAAGCAATAGCATAGCAACACATACACATGACATATATATATATATATGGATACTGTCACTCCCTTGCCATACATATGTAAACAAACATCCAGACAGCTGTCCAAATAATCAAGATAAATTAAAATAATGGTGAGAGAGACGAGTGGATGGAAGGATGAAGAGAGGAGTATGGGATGAGAGAGAGACTGACAATGTAAGGAGGACAGGAAGAAGGAAAGAAAGAGTGTACAAAAGAAAGGCAAACGCAGTTAGAAAGTCTGAGGTAAAGTTGTTTGGGTGTATAAATGTCATTAATCATACTGCATTGTTTGGGTGTTCTGCTTTGGCAATGCAATGGACTCTTTGTCGTGCCAATAAAGCTCACTTACATCACACTTAGCGCTTTACTGGAGCTGGACTGAGTGGAGCTGAACTGCACTGAAGTGATAAGGAAGAGGGTCGGCAGACACACACACACACACACACACACACACACAGTTGGAGTCAGACAGAGAAAAGATGGAAGAGCGACAGAGATAGAAGAAAAGAGTGTGAGCCCCCCACCTCCCTCCACACACACACACACACACACACACACATGCATGCACACACACACAACCCCCCCAGATGTCTGCCTCTGCTTAGTAACTCCATTTGGCCGGAGGGGGCTGGATTACCAGATTACCAGCGCATGCATCTGATCCTTAAGAAAACATTCAGTGACACACTTCCCTCCGTACACACACACACACACACACACACTCACACACACACACACACACACACCCTACACTCTTTGCTTCTATACATACACGTTACCAACTTTCTCTGATTCTCTCACCCCCATCCCACCCAAACACATCTTCCCAGAAATGGCAAGATCTTCCTTATACATAACATTTACATTTGGTCTCGTGCATTTGGTCAAAAGAAAACACAGAATATCTTTGTGGAGAAGGGGGAGAGTAAATGCTGTTTCCAAAAGAGAGGGACACAAAACAGAACCAAACTCAGTTTGGAAACCTTTTATAATGGCTTCCAGATGGCTAGTGATGTCATCACCAAGCGCCTTCCTACATATGTGTACACACTGTGGACACTGAAACATCTCCAAAAAGTCTGATTTATCTGTAGATGCTTTATGTTCTTCAATTTTGCCATGAGAATAAAGAAGAAATCCTGTCATGACAACAGCTTCAGAGGTGAAGTACTGGAGGTTTTGAAAATCTGTTTGAGAAGGATTACAAAAACCAAGCCTATGAAACATTATGGAATGTTATCCATACAGACAGGGCTCAGTGACAGTTTGTAGATGTGTGAAGATAATTTTAACCCAGGCCGTTGAAGTAACCCTCCGGCCAGTGACAGAGCGGCCTCATTGCACGATTACTAGCCTGGGAGATAAGGCAAGGAAGTTGTCGCCTTTTGCAGATTTGACAGAGTGGACCGAGCAACAGCAGCAGCAGCAGCAGCAGGGCTTGATGTCAGCACCAAAGAATGCAAGCTGTCTCGCTCTCTCCCTCTTCCCCTCTCTCCTACTCTCTGTCTCCCTCTCTCTTTCTCTCTCTCTCTGTCTGACTCACTCACTCTCTCCGTTTCCTTCTCTCTCTCTCTCTCGCTCTAGCCCTTCCTTCTCTCTCTCTCTCTCTCGCTCTCTCTCTCTCTCGCTCTAGCCCTTCCTTCTCTCTCTCTCTCTTTCTCTCGCTCTAGCCCTTCCTTCTCTCTCTCTCTCTCTCTCTCTCTCTCTCGCTCTAGCCCTACCTCTTTCCCTCTCCTTCCTCTACCCCTGCCCTCCCCTCTGCAAAACAGTTTAATTCAAGCAATATGTGTCCCAGCAGCAATATGTGTCTCAGCAGCATTCTTCCCAGCAAAGGAGCAGAAAGAAGAAGAAGAGGCAGAAGAAGAAAAGAAAAGAAAAAGATAATGTTTGTTTATTTGTCAACATGATTTCATCCTCACAGTTCATTTCTGTGCTTTTTTGTGTATCTTTTCAACCCCACAATCATCTCTCTCTCTCTCTCCATCTCTCTCTCTCCATCTCTCTCTCTCTCCCTCTCTCTCTCTCCCTCTCTCTCTCTCTCTCTCTCTCTCTCTCTCTCTCTCTCTCTCTCCCTCTCCCTATGCCTTGTGGGACGTTTGGATAGTTGCTGAGTGCCACGTTAGCAACGACAGAAAGATCTGCTCTCCTCCTTCCTCTCTGCATCTCTGCAGCTCATGGTTGCCAGCTCTTGTGCGCCAGAAGCACACACACTAAGATCTCTGGACAATGCAGTAGGAAAAAGGAGCAGCCCTCTCCTGCTACATATTTCATTCCTCCTCCTCATGGATCTATGTCTGTTTTTTAAGTCCGTCCTGCCTATTTTAAGGTGGACTAGAAGGTCAAGTTTGTGTGTTGCCATCTTCATCCGTTAATGTTGGCCTGTCTTTGGTCATTTTATAGACTCATCCAAATAAAAGTCAAATTGTACAAGGTGTACATTTCCACTGATCTTGCTGTTAGGGTTAGGGTTAGGGTTAGGGTTAGGGTTAGCATCTTGCTGCAGCAGGTGATCACTCTTCCGCTGCCCGTGTACATGGCAGCCCTGCCTGCCAACCCTAAAACCTCATTTTTGGGCGTGTTCATTTCTGAACTATTAAGGCAGCTATTTTTGGGCGTGTTGATATTTAAGCTATTAGGGCAGCTATTTTTGGGCCGGGTGATGGAGAGGGAAATGAATTGAGTGGTAGGACTCTTCATGTGGGAGCAGAGATCAGCTTTTCAAAGCGGTGAGGCGTGCTTTACATTTCTGCGGTGCGGCCAAGGGGGCAGGCTGGCCCTCTTATGAGCATAATTTACAAAATGGGGGCGGAAGCACTGAGCACTTTTCAGGAAATATAGTCACCCCCACCACCACCACACACACACACACACACACACGACCACCCTCACTATCCCTTCACCTAGCGCAGCACTCACAAACTTCCCCGTTCCGCAGTTTCCTTTACCCATAATGCTTTTATATGCACCTCACAGGGCTGCATCACACAAGGTTAAACAAATGGAAGTAGTTGTAATGGGCTGGAAATGGACCGTAAACCACCCATACATCGCAGGAAATATAGTCACCCCCCCCCCCCCCCCCCCCCACCACACACACACACACACACACAAACCCATACATCGCAGTGGCAGGAAAGGTAAATAAGGTAAAATCAGAAGAAAAAAGAGAGAGATTAAATAAGAAAGATTAAACTACAGCCTTCAGCAGTGAGGTGCAACTGCAGGCATGACTGTGTAGATTTTGCTGTCTTAAGTCAGTGCTGGACTGGGTCATATGGGTCGGTGCTGGACTGGGTCAGTGCTGTCGTGGGTCAGTGCTGGACTGGGTCATATGGGTCAGTGCTGGACTGGGTCATATGGGTCAGTGCTGGACTGGGTCATATGGATGCTGATGGGTTTTGCTGTCAGGGGTCAGTGCTGGACTGGGTCATATGGGTCAGTGCTGGACTGGGTCAGTGCTGTCAGGGGTCAGTGCTGGACTGGGTCATATGGATGTTGTGGGTCAGTGCTGGACTGGCTTATATGGGTCAGTGCTGGACTGGGTCATATGGATGTGGATGGGTCAGTGCTGGACTGGGTCATATGGATGTGGATGGGTCAGTGCTGGACTGGGTCATATGGATGTGGATGGGTCTCAGGTAACAGGGAGGCATGAGCAAGCAGGCCTGGTCAGGTGGTTCTTATTTTGGCCCAGAGCCATACATACAGCAAAGGCATTCAGCACTGGGTCAGTATGTGAGCACACAGTATGGCTTCCCACTGCACAAAGGCATTCAGCACTGGGTCAGTATGTGAGCACACAGTATGGCTTCCCACTGCACAAAGGCATTCAGCACTGGGTCAGTATGTGAGCACACAGTATGGCTTCCCACTGCACAAAGGCATTCAGCACTGGGTCAGTATGTGAGCACACAGTATGGCTTCCCACTGCACAAAGGCATTCAGCACTGGGTCAGTATGTGAGCACACAGTATGGCTTCCCACTGCACAAAGGCATTCAGCACTGGGTCAGTATGTGAGCACACAGTATGGCTGCACAAAGGCATTCAGCACTGGGTCAGTATGTGAGCACACAGTATGGCTTCCCACTGCACAAAGGCATTCAGCACTGGGTCAGTATGTGAGCACACAGTATGGCTTCCCACTGCACAAAGGCATTCAGCACTGGGTCAGTATGTGAGCACACAGTATGGCTTCCCACTGCACAAAGGCATTCAGCACTGGGTCAGTATGTGAGCACACAGTATGGCTTCCCACTGCACAAAGGCATTCAGCACTGGGTCAGTATGTGAGCACACAGTATGGCTTCCCACTGCACAAAGGCATTCAGCACTGGGTCAGTATGTGAGCACACAGTATGGCTGCACAAAGGCAGTGGGAAGCCATACTCTCGCTCCCTCTCTCTCTCTGTCTCTCTCCTTCTCTCTCTCTCTCTCTCTCACTCACTCTCTCCTCCTCTCTCTCTCCCTCACTCTCTCCCTCTCTCTCTCTGTCTCTCTCCTTCTCTCTCTCTCTCTCTCACTCACTCTCTCCTCCTCTCTCTCTCCCTCACTCTCTCCCTCTCTCCTTCTCTCTCTCACTCACTCTCTCCCTCTCTCTCTCCTTCTTTCTCACTCCCTCTCTCCCTCTCTCTCTGTCTCTCTCCTTCTCTCTCTCTTTCACTCACTCTGTCCCTCTCTCTCTCTCTCTCTCTCTCCCTCTCACTCTCTCCCTCCCTGTCTCTCTCAAAGGAAGTAATACGTGACAGCGTTTGGTTTAGAATCAGGCAGAATTCCAACCTAAACCATTAAACTTTGAGTGCAGAAACAAACTGGGATTTATGAAGAAAACAAACGTGTTAGTGGAGGGGAGTAAACCAAATGATAAATGCTTTAGCTCTTTGTCCTGCACAAAGTAAACAGACTTACAAGTTAGTGATATAAATGGTTTTCTGTTACATTAATGACTTTTGGTTAAATCAGTCATCCTCAATAATCAACCATTTACCTGCACAAACAAATCATATGAAACTGCTGTCAAACATCCCTATTTCCTTTGGACAACTGGTCTGTGTTTTTAAAATATGCTGTCTAGGTTTAAAGAGGCCAGACACTAAGATGTGCAGACCAAAGCACGATGGTAATATTTCAGATGTGATAAAGCTAAATAACTCTTTATTATTTTTTTAGGCCCACTAATGACTCTTACAATGTCTTTCTGATTTTTTCCTGGTGATAGGCTATCCCATATTATAGAAAATATACACACTCTGAACCCAAATCTGGGTTCACTGTGAGAGTGGTTTCCCATCATGCTTTGCACCTACACACATATCACCAGACGAAATGTTTTTATAGATATACCATTTCCCTGCTCTGAGGAGTTGCCATGGAAACATCCTTCCCAAGTATCTCCAGATATCCGCAGACAGTACACAAACAGCAGAACTCAGAGCATTTCTCCTCAGCAATGTCTTTACTTTTTAACTAAGAAGAAAAAGCTCCCATTTTTAATGTACTCTGAGATTTATTTACTGTAAGTGGGGGTCGGTGGGGACACATGTGTCTGAGCCTCTGCTGTGCTATTGTGCTCTGGTTAGCGAGGCTGGGAGGACGCCAGATGAAACGTGGCTATGGGGGAAACCATTCCAAAAAAAAGAGAAAAATAGCCTTCCTTCCTCCTCCACATTGGCCAGTAGCAGCCAAGCAATGGCAGGGGGGGGAGCATCGGGGCACACTGCAAGGGGCGGGGCCTATCCTCCATGGCTTCTTATTGGCCTACCGCCCCACCACCAATGACACAGTTCAGAAAGGAAAGTGCTTGACCCAAAATACTCAAACTTAACAGCTCCTATACGTGGGAATTTATCTTCCATGCTTCTTGTGCTGTCGTTTGTGAGTGTGAATGCTGCATGAACAATGAACCAAGGAGGTGGCTTGTCCCTTTGTTGTTACATCTCAGATTAAAATGCTGCCAACCACAGAAGCAGCCCTGGCGGGAGCTGTCATCGCTGTCAGTCCTACCCCTCTTCTTCTCCTCTCCTCTCCCCTGAGACGCTAAAACAGCTTAAACCGCAGTCTGATTAAAAAGGCTCTCTGGTGGGAGACCACAGCCTGCAGCTTCCTCAACGTCTTCATCAGCCAGCATGGCCTACTGACACAGTAGGAATTAGAGGAGGAGAGGGAGCCCAGCATGGGGCACCCCAAGAGCCGCTTGTAAACAAACATGCTTACGCACACTAGCGTCTCTGGCCTCCGTATTAGTTGGTGATGGCCCCCACAAAGGTCATTTCCTATGTTGAACATGAGGCCCATCTGGGAACACTGTGAGCGGTTCCTAAATGACCGCCACACACACACACGCACACACAGACACACAGACACACACACACACACACACACACACACATATACAACAAGTGACTGGTCTATGTGACCTGATGCCATAACAGCTGTTGGTGTGTGTGAGTTGGTTGTCTGCATGTGCAAGAGACAGAGAGAAATCGAGAAATCGAGAGAGAGAGAGAAAGGGATAAAGAGAGAGAGGGAGGGAGAGAGAGAGAGAGAAAGAGAGAGAGAGACAGAGAGAGGGAGAAAGAGAGAGAGGGAGAGAGAGATAGACAGAGAGAGAGATAGAGATAATGAGAGGGAGAAAGAGAGAGGTAGAGAGAGAGAGATAGAGAGAGAGAGATAGAGAGAGGGAGAAAGAGAGAGAGATAGAGAGATGGAGAAAGAGAGAGGTAGAGAGAGAGAGAGGGAGAGAGAGAGATAGAGAGAGAGAGAGAGAGAGGGAGAGAGAGAGATAGAGAGAGCTTGGAATGTCTAATAGCAGCTAGTGAGGTGAATGAAATAGCACTGATCACAGGAATCTGTTGCTGCTATGCTTGAATGCCATTTTAAGTTACCAATGCTTTACGTGGTAGAAGGCATGCGCACAGCTATCCATACTGGTGTCACAACATGGTGCAGATAGATGTGAGTTAGACCTGGGCTTTATTTTCTTGAGTGAGTCAAAGCTCCCTCTCCATTCCTGCAGGCAGCCCAAAGCCACACGCTGAAGTCTGTGGATGTGTTGCCACATGAAGCAGCCAGTTTTACTGCTGCCAAGCTCTGCAGACGAGAGTGCGCAGGTTTCAGCTGTGACGTGGCTTATTGTAAATTACAATCTAAAATGTCTTCGCCCACGGCCTAAACCGCGCCCCATGTCACCGTAACTGGTGTGTCCATGCCACCCTTCTACGGCAGAGGAAGCGGTGCGTAGACATTGTCTGTCCAGCTCCAAAGGTCCCCACCACGCCACCCCACCCCTCCCCCACCAGTGCTATCCCACAAGTCTCTCCTCACAGCTGGACAGGGTCGAAGGTCAGCTCTGATCTAGGTCTGTGTTTGAAGGGGAAAGCTCAGCTCCAGTTGTGGAGGACTAGTCATCTGGGGATTGCTGTGTTTATCTACAACACACAACCATTCCTCTCAGGGGAAGATGTCACACACTGTCAGTGGCAATGTGGCAACAAAGTGACCTGTCATCAGGCTATGGGTCTCAAAGCAAACTGACAGACAGACAGACAGATTAACGGACGGACGGACAGACAGACAGGCAGATATACAGACAGACACTGTAGACAAACAGGCAGACAGACAGACAGAGCTACAGAAGCCTAGAAAGGGCATGCTGAGAGTCTGTTGCTCTGACTGACAAAGTAAACCTCTCTGTTTTTCTTAATCTGCCACGCCAGCTCCACAGTCCGATGAAGGAGGAGCTGGGAGGAAGACTATCATTAGTGGTTGTAAACAGAGAGAAAGGGAGAAATGATAGAGGAAGAAAGCAAGAGTTGGAGAGAGGGGGAGGAGGGAGTCTGAGAGAAAGGCACTGAGTCTCTTTTGGGACATACATTTTTGAATTTGACTACATCCTCAATGCGCTGTGTCCCCTCCAATGCTGTTTGGCAAACCCTGCTAATCTGCACCAGATCTCCAAATTTATTTATGGGACAAATATGCCTAAGCTAAGACAAAAAACTGCTTTTCAGCGTGACTCTGGTGTTCTTTTCTGTAATATAATATTGCTTACTGCCTTTCTGTTTTGCTATATTTATTAGTTTACATATTTGTTTTAATACAGGATATACATGGAATTTACATGGAATTTAACAAATAAACAATGCCATTATTTCTCAGCAAACACATTGTGTTTTGTTCTTAAAACCTGGACCAAGGGTGACTGAAGGCTGTTCTACACTGGTAAACTCTATGGTGCTGCCTGGACCAAGGGTGACTGAAGGCTGTTCTACATGTGTAAACTCTATGGTGCTGCACGAACCAAGGGTGACACGTGTAAACTCTATGGTGCTGCCTAGGCCTAATTAGCCCACTTCAAGGCACTAGTGGGGTGAAGGGGGCCCTTTAAAGGCGGTATTAAATATTCCCACCAGTAGCAGAAGCCTGTAAAGATTACTGAGGGCCACAACACTGAGCTGGCTTGGTGCCCAATGAAACATAACACGGGATGGGGTGAATGTGGGGCTCCATGTTTTTAGGAGATACTGTGTTCAACCTGCCGGTCTGGGGCTGAGTTTAGTCTTTCATCTGTTGGCTTTTTTGACCCTCACTATAGTTTGGGGAAACTGAAAATGTCACTCATAAAACAAAGCGCCTGAGCCTAATACATCTGCATTCTTAGACCATGTTTACATTTGGTTTTATTTAAGTTATAAGTGAGCAGTGCTAAATCACAACTCAAACTATGCAAGGAAGCAAAATTGATGTAGTTATTAGCATTTACAGTGGGGAACTGTTGTGTTAGCCAGGCTAGCACCACTGTAACACCTCCGCTAAATACTGTATATCCCTACAGTAATCCATCAAGCACCTCTACTAAGCCCTCAACTTTGCCTCAATCAATTTTTTTGTTTCCTAATCTGTATTTTAAAAACTCCGGTCCACCAGGCTACTGTTATGTAAACAGCAGAAACACATTTTGAATTCAAATGTGTCCACATGTTAGTTAGCTAGTGCTCTCCACATGCACCTAGCATATAGCACATATAACACTTTAGAACAAAATAAAAATCTTCAACACCAGTAATTGCTGAAAACAGCACCTTGGGCCACAGTGGATTTTAGCTGACAGCACCGCTCTGCATCCTGGTGTGGTGATGGGCTAGGCCACGTACAGAAGGTGGCTATGGGTGTTGAAAAGCGTGAGTGGTGAGATGGGTGGCGGTAGCCCTGCCACTGTTTGCACAGCTCTGCTTGATGGGAGCTGTTTCTCGTCTGCCCAGCTACTCTCTGGCACCGCTTGCCTGCGCTCAGCTGCCTGAATGCATTCTTTCCCCAATACGTCATCAGACGAAATTCAGCATCCCATAGAACGCGCCTCCATTTTGGTGTGGTGGGCGTTGCAAAAGGTGAGCCATCCCTACTCACTAATGTAGCCATACCACTGCAGCACTTACACTTCACAGACATGAGAGATTTAATATTATGACTTTTCAGCAGGGCCCGACCCGCATGCGTGCGTGTGTGTGTGTCTTTATTTTCCAACCAGTCTATGGGAGCGTGTTCTGTACATATCACTGATATGAGTCACTAGTGTGGTGTTCCCCTGAGGAGACGCTATGGAGGAGTGAAATGTGATCCCTGGAAGAGTCGTGTTTAGGCATTCCTTTAGAAGAGAGGAGCACAAGCTTCAGTCAGGAGAGAGGGCCTGGGAGGGACTGTCCCCTCCCACTCCACTCCACCCCAGCTCAGCTCAGCTCAGCTCTTTTCTTCTGTGCATAAACCAACTCCCCTCATTTAAGATTCTCTGACTTGCTTTATGCTATTTACTGCTGAGTATTTGCCGCATTTGGTAGTTACAAATGCTGTAGCTGGTGATTTGTTTATTTAAAAATTTGCCGTTCTCTCTGCCTTCCACTTTTACCTAAGACATTTTTTTAAGTGTATGCATTTTTCTTCATTATTTTGCCATTCACATTGTTTTGTATCCCCTTCTTTCTTTCTTTCTTTCTTTCTTTCCCCTATTCTCTCTCCCTGTCTCCAGCGGTGGAGAGAAAGCCCAGTAATGTTCTCTCCAGACAGGGCTCTGAGCTCACTCTCTGACTAATTTTCCCATACTGGAACAGATCTGAGAGAGGCGCAGGGAGGGGGGAGGGGAGGGGGGGGAGGGGAGCCTCCCCCAGACCATTGCTTTTCTGCAGGACATTTTTTTCCAGCCCAACGCAGGTCTGGGCAAAGTATTCTCAGCCGAGTAGAGTAGAGTATGGAGAACTCGGTGACTGCGTACGAGGCAGCAGGATGGGGGTTGTTTGAGAGGTTGAGGCTGAGCCTGTGAGAAATGCAAGTCTGAAGAGTAAGTGTCTGGAAATGCAACTCGCTATGGTTTCCACAGTGGGAAATGGAAATAAAGACTGCTGCTGTTCAATGTTTTAACCTAAAGCACTTTTTTTCAGAGATTTTAGGGGAGGAGTGTTTTAAAAAAAATGTCAGATTTCATGTCTTGTGAGGTGTCCAAGTTGCACTGAGAATTTTATAAATCATAAGTAAGAACCACCACCGAGGTTTGGACATGTGCGATAAGGCCAAAGGTGATCTTAATAACCTTTGAAGTACTCTATCAGAAATGTAACTGATTGAAGAAACTTCAAGATCTCTTAAACCTTTAGCTAAAACAGTAAGATGTTCTATGCTAAAACTAGTGCAGTGACTATCACAGAATCTGCAGTTTCATGAGGTGCTCTATCCCAGATACCAGAGAAACACAAAATGTGGCTTGGCCACTTAATGGGAATAATAGTGGTAAGTCTTTAGAATAACTCCTTCCTATAAATGCATTTGTTAACTCTTAATTAGCAATTCCTTCATCTTTTCTTAACCATTATTGCCACATTATTTCTCATCAATAAATATTTATAAACATATTTGTATTCTGTCTGCCAGTCTGTTGGCTGCCGGTCTGTATAAAAGAAGAGGTGAGCACATTCAAAAATATATAATCACAGGTGCTAGAGGTGTAGCAGGTATTTCACAAGAGGTGGTCTGCACACAGTTTTGCTCCAGAAAAGGATTTGATTCAACTTTTTAAATAAAATATTTTTTCTAGAGCAAAACTCTCATACCCAACTACCATTACAGTTAATGTGAAAATGGCCCTAAAGTCATTTTCCAATCCAATAAAGACATCCCTAATCAAGCCGCTGTGTGCTCTATGCTGCGGCTTGATATGCAGACATCCCTAATCAAGCCGCTGTGTGCTCTATGCTGCGGCTTGATATGCAGACATCCCTAATCAAGCCCCGTGTGCTCTATGCCACTGTGTGCTCTATGCTGCGGCTTGATATGCAGACATCCCTAATCAAGCCCCGTGTGCTCTATGCCACTGTGTGCTCTATGCCGCCGCTTGATATGCAGACCCACACAGGTAAACTGTATTGACCACATTTAATGCCACCATAGCTAGCACTGATAGAGCTTAGCTAGCATGCTAACAGATGTATTTCAGTGATACATTTGGTTCTACTATACCATGCTGTTGTAAACAGTAGATGTAAATGGTTCAATTTCAACCCAGGATCTCAAGTCTGCCTGGTGAATAACCTGGCCAGCCACTGGCGAAAAACCGGCGTGTAAATGTGTCCTTCCAGTGGTCATGACCCATTACAATTAAATTAAGGATGTTTTAAAAACTACAAGAACACACCTCAATTAAAGAAAGAAACTAAGTCAATTGGCAAGTCATGCAAACGTTTCTACTTGCAATGAAGTCATAAATGGAGTCCTGTTCAACAGATGGGCCTGTTATCTGTGTGGGGCAAAACCAAACACGTGCTGTCAGCCCCACACATCCATCACAAGTAGCATGTTTGCGTGCACTCATAATTGATACATAAACCATGACTTTGCCCTCCAGTCTTTGCAGCTTTACAGGCCCATAAAAAGGGTGCTGTGCTTAGATGTTGGTCTAATGTTTGTCTAAGTACAGACGGTACCAGACTGGGGTCTTCCCTTCTCAGACAGAAAGCAAAGCCTGTCCTCCAACAGGAACAGGAGAGCTGTAGATAGATGGGGAGAGGGGAGAGGCGTACGTGTATGTGGGAAGACAGAGACATAGAGAAGGCAAAATAAGTAGAAGAAAGAAAGAAACATTGCACCCAGTGAACCCAGGAGTGTGTTTTGATTTGTTTTATAGCGGAGGCATTTTGCTCGCAGTGAGAGTGAAGTCCCCACACTGCATTACATTCATGTTAAAAATCATGCTAGCTGATTAGCAAACCAGAAAACTGTGGCATGTCTCGTCATTGGAACAGAAACAGGAGTAGTAGGAATATGATCAGGGCCAAAATGCATTAGCATGTTAAGTGTTCAAGCCTAGGGTTTATGCCCAAGAGAAGTAGTTTAGGCTAACGCACCTCAAAAATTAATCCCTAAGTTCACTGGTGTCAAAACAGTACTATTCCTGGCTGAAGTAAGCCTTGAGATGACAAACATGGATTTCCCTCTAATGATTACTAAAATTGAGGTAAAAGGGAGATTAATTCCCTCTACCAAAACACCGAAATTTCATAATAATTCTGATGATTTTACTACACAACAGAGTTGTTGACCTCGGGGAGGACATAGAGTCCAGACATAGAGCAGCTGAGCTCTTGCCATGAAGGGCAAAAAAACGTTATTGTAAACACAAAAAATGCCACAGCTGTACTATAGCCCCTTACAAGTCATCATATGAGCCTGAAGCAGTGTTTGCTCATACTACTGGCCTGTGTGGCTAACATATCCAGTTCTAATGCTCATACTACTGCCCTGTGTGGCTAACATATCCAGTTCTAATGCTCATACTACTGGCCTGTGTGGCTAACATATCCAGTTCTATATGCTCATACTACTGGCCTGTGTGGCTAACATATCCAGTTCTAATGCTCATGCTACTGGCCTGTGTGGCTAACATATCCAGTTCCAGTTCTTCTTATACATCGCCTTCCCCAGACGTTCCTTTACCAAAGAGCTAAAAAAAAAACACATACTGAAAACAAAATAAAAAAACAACAAACACAGAACTTCCTTTTATTCCTCCATTTTGCTCTCTCCCACTCCTTCACTCCTCTTTTGCTTTCTCTCTCTGTTGCTTTCCAACCATCTCTCCTCTGCTTTTTTCCTCAGACCCTTCCTCCTTAGTGGAGCTCTCTCTCCCCTCCGTCTCTCTCCCCTCCGCCCCCCCCCCCCCCCTCTCCTTTCTGCTCCACTCCTCTCTACTCCTCCTCTCCTCCACTCCTCTCCTCTCCACTCCTGCTCTCTATTCCACTCCTCTCTGCTCCTCTCCTCTCTGCTCCTCTCCTCTCCTCTCTGCTCTATTCTACTGCACTTCTCTCTGCTCTGCTCCCTACTGCGGAGCTGGCTTCTCCAGCTCTGTCATATTTTCCATGAACTATCCTCTCTGTTTCACAGTCAGCATCTGAGCACAGTCAAGCAGGGAGAAGAAGTAAGAGAGACGGAGCCAGAGGTGGACAGAGAGAGGAGAGAGAGATGGAGAGAAAAGAGAGAGAAAGAGAGAGAGACAGAGATAGAGTAGAATAGTAGAGTAGAGTGAGAGAGAGGGGAATGGAATGAGAGAAACAGAGTAAGAAAGAGAGACAGAAAGAGAGAGACAGACAGAGGGAGAGAGAGAGATACACTGAGAAAGACAGGAGGGAGAGAGAGAGGAAGACAGAGAGGGAGGGGTAGAGAGAGAGACAGAATGAAGAGAGGGAGAGAGAGAGAATGAAGAGAGGGGGAGAGAGAGAGAATGAAAAAGGGAGAGAGAGAGAGACAGAATGAGAGAGGGGGAGAGAGAGAGAGAATGAGAGAGGGGGGAGAGAGAGACAATGAAAAAGGGAGAGACAGAATGAGAGAGGGGGAGAGAGAGACAGAATGAGAGAGGGGGAGAGAGACAGAATGAGAGAGAGGGGGAGAGAGAGACAATGAAAAAAGGGAGAGAAACATCACTATGTATAGAGGGAGGGAGAGACAGAATGAGAGAGGGGGAGAGAGAGAATGAAAAAGGGAGAGACAGAATGAGAGAGGGGGAGAGAGAGAATGAAAAAGGGAGAGAGAGAGAGACAGAATGAGAGAGGGGGAGAGAGAGACAGAATGAGAGAGGGGGAGAGAGAGACAATGAAAAAGGGAGAGAGAGAGAGACAGAATGAGAGAGGGGGGGAGAGAGAGAGGAGAAAGGGGCAGGATGAAAGAGAGAAAGTGAGGGAAATGGCCGTCTATGTTTGTGTAAAGACTCAGTAGAACAAACTAAACCTAACTGCACTAGAAGGGCAAAAATGTGTCTTCCTCTGGCACGCTCACTGAGCAACCACCTT
>CM050216.1:39001242-39006242 GCA_027475355.1 Coilia nasus | reverse complement strand
AGACTTCATGCACCACTTCAGAACCAATGTTTTCATGCTCTTTGTCTGCTGGTTCTTCTTCTGAGTGCGGTTCGGTGGTTAGGTGAGAACAAAGTCAGATTCACTAGCTGCTAAAACACAGGATAAGGTCTGTCAGAGGGGCGTCTGCTCCAAATACTTCCATCCACTGCCTGAGGTGAGGAAACAAGTGTTTGTGTGTGTGTGTGTGTCTGTGTGTGTGTGTGTGTGTGTGTGTGTGTGTGTGTGTGTGTGTGTGTGTGTGTGTGTGTACATCTGCACTGAAGGATGTGCCTATTAGTCAATCAACATACACTAATATAGCTTTAGCAAACAGTTAGATGATGTAAGACAATGTCACAGCAGTCACTTAGCAGACATAAATCTCCCCTGAGCTCTCTCTACCCCCGCCACACAATTACCTCTTCTGGAGCTCAACAGGCCCTCTCTCTCTCTGTCTGTCTCTCTGTCTATCTCCTCGTCAGCCTTTCTGTCTGCCTGCCTTTCTGTCTGTTTCTCTCTCTGTCTGTCTCCCCATCAGCCTTCCAGTCTGTCTCTCTGTCTGCCTTTCTGTCTATCTCTCTGTCTGTCTGTCCTGAGCTTTACTCTCTCCATCCACTCCACACAGTCACTGGAGCTCAACAGGCCCCCACTCTGTCTGTTTCTCTGTCTGTCTGCCTCTGTGTGTGTTTCTCTGTCTGTCTGCCTGTCTCTGTCTGTCTGTCTATCTCTTTCTCTGTCTGTTTGTCTGTCTGTCTCTCCCTGTCCTGAGCTTTACTCTCTTTACCCACTCCACACAGTTCCTTCTGCTCTCTCTCTCTGTCTGTCTCTGTCTGTCTGTCTGCCTCTCTGTCTGCATGCCTGCCTGTCTGTCTGTCTCTTTCTCTATCAGTCTCTCTGTCTTTCTGTCTCTCTGTCTGCCTTTCTGTCTGTTTCTCTCTGTCTCTCTCTTAACCTTGGTCAAGTGAGCAATAAGGGGATTAACCAGATGGAAGAGGCAGCATAGGAATACTAGAGAGGCTGCATACAGTACTAGAGAGGCTGCATACAGTACTAGAGAGGCTGCATACAGTACTAGGGAGGCTGCATACAGTACTAGGGAGGCTGCATATAGTACTAGACAGGGTGTATATAGGACTAGACAGGGTGTATATAGGACTAGGGAGGCTACATACAGTACTAGGGAGGCTACATACAGTACTAGGGAGGCTGCATTTAGTACTAGGGAGGAGGCTGCACAGGAGTACTAGGAAGGCTGCATATAGTACTAGAGAGGCTGCATATAGTACTAGAGAGGGCGCATATAGTACTAGAGAGGGCGCATATAGTACTAGACAGGGTGTATATAGGACTAGGGAGGCTACATATAGTACTAGGGAGGCTGCATATTGTACTAGAGAGGCTACATATAGTACTAGCTAGGGTGCATATAGTACTAGGGAGGCTGCATATAGGACCAGAGAGTGTGCATATAGTACTAGACAGGGTGCATATAGTTCTAGACAGGCTACATATAGTACTAGGGAGGGTGCATATAGTACTACACAGGCTGCATATGGGACTAGAGAGGCTACATATAGTACTAGGGAGGGTGCATATGGGACTAGAGAGGCTACATATAGTACTAGGGAGGGTGCATATGGGACTAGAGAAGCTACATATAGTACTAGGGAGGGTGCATATGGGACTAGAGAGTGTGCATATAGTACTACAGAGGCTGCATAGGAGGACTAGGGAGGCTGCATATAGGATTAGAGCAGGGGTGCCCACTACGTCGAAGGCAGTGCTGGTAGATCACAGGTTGTCTAATACTTTTTGTTAGTCCAAGAGATCGTTGATATCGCAACCAAAATAGCCTGTTGTATTCGAGCGAGGTCTCTTCAAAGACGTCTGTTCCGTGCACAGTTGGAAGTATTCTGACCTCTTGCTACACACCGACGTGAGATGGCTTAGTAGGGGGAAATTCTTGCAGAGATTTCAACAGCTCTGTCCGTTGATTAAGGAGTTTCTTCTTGTCACTAAACATGCGGAACACAAGCAACTTAAAGACAATCAGTGGCTGCTAGACTTGGCGTTTGTAACTGATCTTACTAACATGTTGAACGAACTTAAGTTGGAGCTGCAAAGAAAAGACAAAAGCGTGGTCGACATGAGACATGATCAACTCAGTTAATGCATTCAAAGAAAAAATGAAATTGCTGTCCTCAAAGTTGCAGCGCTATGATTTGGGAAACTTCCGAAACCTCGCATCGGAGCTGGAGAAACAAAGAGGGCGTGTGCGCAAATTGAGAGTGTGCACACGCAGCAGCTCTATGCAACCCTGTCTGACTCCCTCCAGTGCAGGTCATCAGATTAATTAAGTCCTGGCAGTAGATAATTACAAATGTATTAGAGTTGTGCTCTAAAGGTTCATTCGAAAGTAATACAAATCTTAATACAATTGTATTAAAATAGTGCTGTGAAGGTTTATGCATGGATGCATGTATTTTATGCTGCATGTGTAATGCAACATGTATATCAATAAACAAACTGCATAAAGGTGCATATGAAACGCATACTGAGTGATGTATCATGGTCATCATCATCATCACCATCGTCATCATCATCATCATCCTCAGTAGATCGCGGTGACATGGTCGTTTTAAAAGTAGGTCACGAAACAAAAAATAGTGGGCCACCCTGGACTAGAGAGTGTGCATATAGTACTAGGGAGGCTGCATAGGAGGACTAGAGAGTGTGCATATAGTGCTAGGGAGGCTGCATAGGAGGACTAGAGAGGCTGCATAGGAGGACTAGAGAGGCTGCATAGGAGGACTAGAGAGGCTGCATAGGAGGACTAGAGAGTGTGCATGTAGTACTAGGGAGGCTGCATAGGAGGACTAGAGAGGCTGCATAGGAGGACTAGAGAGGCTGCATAGGAGGACTAGAGACTGTGCATATAGTACTAGGGAGGCTGCATAGGAGGACTAGAGAGTGTGCATATAGTACTAGGGAGGCTGCATAGGAGGACTAGAGAGTGTGCATATAGTACTAGGTAGGCTGCATAGGAGGACTAGAGAATGTGCATAGGAGGACTAGAGAGTGTGCATGTATTACTAGGGAGGCTGCATAGGAGGACTAGAGAGTGTGCATATAGTACTAGAGAGGCTGCATAGGAGGACTAGAGAGGCTGCACAGGAGGACTAGAGAGTGTGCATATAGTACTAGAGAGGCTGCATAGGAGGACTAGAGAGGCTGCACAGGAGGACTAGAGAGTGTGCATATAGTACTAGAGAGGCTGCATAGGAGAACTACAGAGTGTGCATATAGTACTAGGGAGGCTGCATAGGAGGACTAGAGAGGCTGCATAGGAGGACTAGAGAGGCTGCATAAGAGGATTAGGGAGGAGAAGAAAGGCCGGACATGTGAGATCCAAACAAGATGGAGGAGCCTAAGACGGAGGAGGCCAGGATAATGGATGGATGTGACGGCTTAATGGTGAAACTCTTACAAATTGGTGTAATTTAAGGCCTTTATAAAAGCCGTTTAAAAGTGAAAATATAAACCATCAAAGTGGTGAATGATAAAAGTAATGGTAGTGTCTTATTGAGGAAACAAACAGCCAGTGAATGTCACTCTTGACAGTGTGAAAAGAAACACAGCATGGTCTGGCTGCTTAGGGCTAAACACTGTTTAGATGCTGCTGTCCAAGTTTACACAGTCAAGTGCAAATGTGAAGGATGCAGACTAGAGGCTCAATAATGTTTGACCTGCTGCCAGCAAACCATCACAGTTAAATATTACTATTACTGTTATTTTAACTGCCAAGAAACAAGAAATCCTTGTCGGGTGATTTTTAATCTGTCTATATCGCGAGCGTAGGAGCAGCTGCTCAGCTGGTTATGGGCCTACATGTTTGTAATCATGTAACACAAGTTCAAGAGAAAACCATATCCAGCCAGTCAAAGCTTGTTACAGCCACCAACCGTTTGCAACAACCTGATTCAACAAGTCACTCTTCTTTACCAACCTGCAGCCAATGAGCTATTAAACTGCTCATTAGCTTTACTTTGATGGTTCCACACAAGACAAGGCTTGTAAGCCGTAATCTGAATCAACACCCAATCAGAATGAGCGATATGGATGTCTTCAGTCCAAGCCTTCTCAAGAGCAGCACACTAACACCCAATCAGAATGAGCGATATGGATGTCTTCTCAAGAGCACCCCATCTGCACCTCTAGCTGCAGTCAGAGACTCTGCTGGTCGGAGTTAAAAGGGGATGACCCCCTGATGGCATTGACAGGTGTGACCTTAAATAAACAAAATAACCCCCCCACACACACACCCCCCTCACTGCCCCAGACACCTGTCCGTCTGCCCCATAAAGCGCCAGGCCTTCCCCGTGCTGTGGGGACAACTAGGAATGGAAGTCACAAGAATTCCCAGTTGCTCCGCTGGGGTGGGACATGCTACTGCTTGGTAGCCTGATAAACCAGCCCCTCGTACTTCATTTAGCCTGGTAAACCAGCCCCTCGTACTTCATTTAGCCTGGTAAACCAGCCCCCTGTACTTCATTTATAGCCTGGTAAACCAGCCCCTCGTACTTCATTTCATTTAGCCTGGTAAACCAGCCCCTCGTACTTCATGTCATTTAGCCTGGTAAACCAGCCCCTCGTACAGAATTTTGCCTTGTGAATCAGTGAGGGAGTGTTCGTGAGCCCTGACATCGGCTTTGTGAGGTACATTTGAATTATAGTGCATTGGATGAGGGGCCTCGAGGGGCCTACGTCTGTGTCTGTGTGTCTGCCTATCTGCCTGTCTGCCTATTTGTCTGTCTGTCTGCCTATCTCTCTGTCTGTCTGTCTATTCTCTGCCTTCTCTGTTTATTTATTTCTCTCCTATGCAACCTGCAAAGGTCACAAACAAACAGAAGGTATAATCTGTCTGTCTATCTATCTTTCTGTCTTTCTGTCTGTCTCTCTCTCCCTCATGTAAGGGGAACAAGGGCACCTGTAATTGAAGT